>JAOTOM010003241.1:0-143383 GCA_034440615.1 Ashinkailepas kermadecensis
CCAAGCAGCTTGGAAAACCCGTGGGTAAAAAACCAAGCACAATTCATAAGGAGAACTGTCCGTGTTGGCCAAATTGGATCGGTCTCTGCCTACCTAGTGTGAAATAATCTATATGTATGTATTTTACGACGACGGAGATGATAGTGTTTGACTTCATATTACTTCCTCAAGTTTGGTGCTGTGAAAAAAGTAAATAGTAGCTCAATGAGCTCCAGGTGTTTGTCACCGAGAAGGCTTCGCAGTGAAATTGGAATCCGATGTTGGGCAATGCAGGAAAGAGGGCAATGTTGTAATTGGTAGGCAGGGCAAATAAGTAAGAAATGTTCCACAGAGTTATGTACGTTACACATTTGGCAAGGCGGAGCGCGGCGAAGTTGGCAGAGGAGGAAATCTTGTGTAAGTTTGGTGTGCCCGAGTCGGAGCCGGGCAAGGAAGATCTCATGTGTGCGTGTGTGTTGTCGGGAAGAGGGCCATTTGGCGAGAAGGGGTTTAATGTGGTGTGAATGTGTAGTGTTGTGGTTGCAGCATGCCTGGATATGTGTTGAATAGTTGGTTGGTGAGGGACAAAAGGTCACAGGGGGGAACTGGGAGGTTGGGGGTGGGTGGGAGGTCGATAGCTCGACGAGCGAGCTCATCCGCCCGCTCGTTGCCCGGAATCCCCATGTGGCCAGGAACCCAGAGCAGTGTGAGTTGAAGGTGAGCATGATGTGTGTGATAGAGTTGACGGATAGCGTGGAGTGTGGGGTGTGTAGTGTTGTGTATGGCTGCGAGAGCGTCGATGGATGAACGTGAGTCAGTGCAGATGATGGTGGGTGTGGTGATGTTGTGTTGAATAATGTGTTGTAGACAGGTGAAAATTGCGACTAACTCTGCAGTGTAAACAGAGTGGTGTGGTGTTAATTTTGTTTGGCCAAAGTTGGGTCCACCGCACCAGGCATAATGGGCTGAAAAATGTTTGGGTGGCTGTGATTTTTTCCTGCTTTTGGTATGAGGATTATCAGAGCTGGTTTCCAGGCTTCGCGTATCACATGACTTGACCATAATGAACTAAATGTTTGTACGATTAAATGTTTCGTGTGGGTAGGTAAAGGTCTGAAAAAAGTATTGTAAGTTGTCGTGCCCTATAAGAGTATTACCGGCGGAGGAAATTGCAGTCTCAAGTTATGCAATTTGAAAATGAGCATTGCATATTTCATATTGCCAGAATTACATTGTGCCAAATTGATGTAAAAGTATGCTTTCATGCAAACTTATGATAAGATAAGTATGTAAAAGATGTATGCTTTTCCTAATAAATCAGATCTGTAGTTGTCATCGGAGCTATTGTGGGCCAAGGTGCACGCTTTGTGCTTACTATTGCTTGTGGGTCTGTAATGGTAATATTTCGGATTTTGAGGGCCAGGAGTGATCTCAATTGGGAGCGTCCGGACAAGCAACGGATGACTGGTGTAGGTGGGTGGGTGGGGGGGGAGTTATTTTTAAAGGCGTGTCGGACCATACAGGTCATTTGCGCCGCTTTTAAAGCGAGCGTGTTTTGCAAGCAAAATGCAGGCAAGTGCACATTTGCGTCAATGGAGTTTTACGTTATAATGTGTGTGATGTTTGTCGGTGCTAATGGCGGGGCTGGGTGAGGGACATCTCCCGAATGTCTAAATGGCTTTTGTTTTACTTTGTTCCTCCGCGAGATAATTTATAGCTGGGTTGGGGGTGGGGGGTTGTTTTGAGAGTGGCGAGAATGTTCAGTTTACCCGGGTGTCGACATTAGCCTACTCTTGTCGAACAGTACCGAGGGATCTTTACCGTGTGGACAAGGAGATAATTGTCCACACCGCCCATCACGTCGGCTGTCCCTGGTTAGTTGTTGGTAGAGGGTTAGTCCAAGCATGCCATGCAGGGTTGTCAGTGGGGATAGTAAGGTGTTTTCCAATTCGGCTTATCTAAGTCCGCTGTACCTCTGGGTAGCCGTTTTACGTCATGAGTTGCAAGGTAAATCGGTTCATCTACATCCGGTGGCTCCTCTGGGCAGTCGTTTTTATGTTGTTGTTTTTTTTTCCTGAAGCAAGTCGGCTCATCTGCGCCCGACGACACCGCTAGGTAGCCATTTATTTATAATTGGAAAGCAAATCGGCACATGTACGCCCGACGCCATTCGGGGATGGCTATTTACTTGTTTCCTACCAGTCTTTCGCGGGCATGCATTGCGTGTTGAAGTGAGTGTTGGTGGTGTGGTGTCTACAGTGCTCTTGCTAGTTTTGTGGCGTACAGATATCCAAATAGCAATTGAAAGAGTTCTGGGTGCTTGTCACCCAGAAGCGATAGAAGCGATAGGGTGATGCCCTCTTTTTGGCAGAATGCCTTAATTGGTTGTCTTTGAGCGTTAAGGCTACTACAGTGGCGGGGATGCCCTCTTTTTGGCAGATTGCCTTAATTGGTTGTCTTTGAGCGTTAAAGCTACTACAGTGGCGGGGATGCCCTCTTTTTGGCAGAATGCCTTAATTGGTTGTCTTTGAGCGTTAAAGCTACTACAGTGGCGGGGATGCCCTCTTTTTGGCAGAATGCCTTAATTGGTTGTCTTTGAGCGTTAAAGCTACTACAGTGGCGGGGATGCCCTCTTTTTGGCAGATTGCCTTAATTGGTTGTCTTTGAGCGTTAAGGCTACTACAGTGGCGGGGATGGCCGAGTGGTTAACGTGTTGAGCTCTGGGTACTAAAGGTCCCGTGCTCAACACTCGCACCGCTCGGGACATTTCCCAATCCCGCGGGCCACCGGCGAAACAGTGTTGGCGCCGCCATTAGCCGTCAATGTGCATAAAGTGCATCGTGAATCACCCAATAAACAAACAAACAAAAACAAATAAAGCTACAATAGTCTAGCAGAATGTGGCCAATGCTTAATGTGGTGTTGCAGGTGTCGCAGTGAGGTATTGTACTGCATCACTGCACACACTACGTTGCCTACTAAAATAATACCCTTACTTACTGTTCTCAGAGGTTGGACCATGATCTACCTTAACCCGATGACCAAGGTGCTTCAGGTGAGATAAATGCGTTGTGCCAAACATTTTATGACGTACTGTTTCGCATAACAGAAAACATTTAATTCCATCTCGTTCATTGAAGATTCTAAATCCCACTATGGCGACAATTCACAAAAGACAGCCACAAGGGCTTGTTAATCCGCACCATCTTTCCGGTCAGATCCTCACACCCCGTCTTGAGGGGAGGGGTCCTATTATATTTCCTCTAATTTCCAAACTAAGTGTTGCACGAAAACGAAAAAGTGGTGTTATTGGATAACGCTCGGCGGTTAGGGCTTGAAACCACCACCAAAATATTCCCCAAAAAAGTGACGGCACTAGGGGTCTATGGGATCACGACTGGTATCATGTTTTTGGCTCTGCAGAGTTCATTTTGGGGAGGTTTTAAAAACAGAAATAAGTGGAATAAGAAAAAGAAGGTGAAATCGACAGGGCCCTACATATTTGCCAACCCAAAAATCAACGTTTTAATTGTCTGAATAATCGAAGCTTAGACTTCTCAATTTTCTTGAATTTTCTTTTCCTAATGGGCATAACGAACCGGGAAACGTTTTTAAAATCAACTTGCCCTCCTAGGAAGTGCATATTTTAGCCATAATCATCGATTTAACCCTGATGGGCAAATATGCAAAACTAATAGTCAACAAAAACGAAAAATAAAACATTCCTTTGCTGCGTTGTGTTGCGTCACTAAAGATAAGCAAACGATGAAAGTTGCATTCAAATACATTTATCCGTTAAAACATGACGCCTGCTTGAACTTTTTTTTAGGTGACCTCAAATGACGTTGACTAACTAGTTGACCGTAGATGACCTGACCTCAAAATTTTCATGCAACACGCCAATTAACGTGAAATGGTGTGCGAAATGGTGTGAAATGGTGTGTCAAATATCGCCGCGCTGCCTAGCGCCGTTTTTCACTATCCGCGGAAAACCTTGAGGGGTAAAATTTCCCCCTCTGGTTAATGGTTAATGGTAATGGTAAATGGTAATGGTTAATGGTAATGGTTAATGGTCTGCACGTTCAAGGTCAGTCGCATTGGAATCTAGTCCTGTCCTGGAATCTAGGCATTTGGTAACAGACTGACCTGCACTATTAGCTCTACAAAATGCCACCCTCACTATCCCATGTTGCTGGAGGTCAGATGATGACCTCTGAATACTGCAAGCTGGGAAATCTTTCCCTCATCTCTAGAAACTTTCACCCCCACCCCCCTGATTATTTATATACATACGCGGACGTCAAGTGTACACGTTCACAGGCGCAGTCGGTATGCACCTATATAAAGGAATATTTGCCTGGTACGATAAGAAACGTGGGCATTGAGCATTAACACGCGCCCTGGAGGGCCTCTGAAAATTGCGCGCACTGGAGGGGGGCGGACTCCGCCCCCCCTAAGATCTCGGCTCCTAGTGCAGCTAGAGGAACGAAATTCGCAGGGTGGATGGGTACGGTAGTGAATTCTATGGTGTGTAAATTTCATGACCTTAGGTCAATATCTTCAAGGTCAAATGAGGTCAAATTTGCAAAATTTTCTGGTATTGCGTGGCTTGGATTGTCATCGTTATGGATCGCTGTGATTGTATTTAAATGCTCCAAAATGGGCATCAATGATGTTTTGGACATTACTAATGATGCAATGCAGATGCTGGACCCAACATTTGACCTCAGGTCACCTATATAGCACCACTTTATCAGGTCAGTTACCTGCTCCAGTTACCGAAACCGGGCCGCCCGCCCGACTGCTCCGTCGGGCAGCTCGGAGCAATCGGCTTCGTGAAGAAAGGAGTGAAGTACATGAATAAAGTATGGAAACGCAATGACAAACAGTACAAATGACAAACAGTAGTGCATTTATGACAACATTCCAGTTGATCAAGTTTGGTTATATTAACCTGTCATGAACTTGACCTGACTTGACCTCGGTGACCTAACATGATCTTGAAACTATATAGCATATCAATATACATCAAACAAGTCGCTAGTGTTGTCAAGAACACTTCCCTTTTGCGAATATATGGGAAGCGCATCAGAGCCGATTTTTGTGGTCTGGCGCTATACATTTTTTTTACTTTAGCTAACTTGCATTTTTTTCGGCCGATTTCCATTTTTCTTGCTTTAAACGACGCGCCGGTCATTTCGAAGCAGGTACGCAGAAAATCGCGTATATCGACCCGTAAAATCTGCAGTTATTTACGAGAAACCGGAGGGGTGGGCGGGTTTCGCCCCCCCTCCAGTGCGCGTGTTAATAAAGGACAATATACTATTATTTCTAAGTTGAAAAGCATCTTGTGTGTAAACTCTCCTATGTGACTATTTATAAGGTCATCATGTCATACAGCGCTAAGGCGTTATCAGAGCCACAGAGCGGCCCATCTGAGAAGGTAGGTCAACACAGGGAAGTACTATAAGACGAAAGAAAAGACACTGAAACACTCTACTCAAAGCTTATCCTGAGTTCTGAAGAAATCTTCTACCTCATTGTGTTGGGCGCCAAATGACCGTGCAGTCGGCGCACCGACAACACGCCGACCACGCGCCTAAATAATCCATCAATCAATACCTCATTGTGTTCCCATGGCTAGTTTAGTCAGCATCATATACACGAAGGCGGGTATTGAATCCACTGGCATGTACATGTTACCAGCATAATTCACCATTTATAAGCATGATCAAAGACACCTACCATCACCAATCCCAATCCATTCACTCAAATTCCTGTTGCATAGTTGCCCCAAAGGTCACTCCGAAGATCTAAAAACTTACCCGATACCCCGATTACAGTCGGCGTCTGATTTAACTCAGCCGCCGCATCAGTGAGGCTCTGGGCCTCTGGAAGAAAAAAGGAGAACGGTGAGTCGAATATACGTGGGAGTGGGAGAGAGATAGAGAAACACGGACATGGACATGGACACAGACATACACATCGACAAACATGGGCATGGGAGTGGACGTAGAAGTAGACGTGGACGTGGACGTGGACGTGGACGTGGGTATGGACAAGCTTTACATGGAATTTTGTAAACAAAATTTTTGCTCGTGCATTTTTCCTCCAAGCATGTTTTTGTAAGTGTGGCATACTTTGCTACCCGAGGGACACTGGGGATTATCAAGAGCTGATCTGCCCTTCAGATTTTAGTGTTGGTCCCTGCATCCAAAGTACTCTGATTGCAAGATGAGATGACCTGACAATTTGAGAAACTACCCGAGACAATATCATTATGAAAGGGAGACTGACATCATGGTGGTTTTCAAGGGTGGGCAAGGTAAAAACTTGTTAGGCTTAACAGGTTAAAAAGGGCTGTTTTGGAAACCCTGGTGCAAATGTTTGGCTCCAACATGGAGGAAGTTACGCAAAGTATCTTGGGATGGATTCCGTTCTTCACTAAAGGTCACTGGAAATCTAGAAAATATTGGTTGTAACTTGCTACACCTCGCACCTTTCGAAATACGCCAAACATTGGTATATATCTACTAGATTAGGGAAAATATATTGGAATTCATGATGGTCACGTGATCAGCACCACACCAAATGCCGACTATAATTTGTTTTCGAATGTTGAATGATTAGCTTTTATAGTTGACTAGTAATACAAGTAAGTAGTAATACACCAGATAGTAAAATGTTTGGATGTTTCCCGCATAGAAACACTGGCAATACGAAAACACGATTCCCCCGTTCGAAACTGGTCGTAGTTGTTAATCGCTGGTTTGCGGTTGGCTACAAACCTTCATGGTGTTGCTGTGGTTGGTCAATTTTGATACCGCTATCTAATTCGGTTTGTTTCGAACATGCAACGATTACGAAGTGTTGCTGCTGCAATCTGGCGCACCAATTTCAAAGCATGGTAGTTTGCAAAAAAATGTTGCTCATGCAGGCTTTCCACTTTTCCAATGCTTATAAAGCATGTGTTAGTCTGAACGTTTTGCTCGACATATGATGGTTATTTAAGCAATATTGTATATGTGGGGTTTGATAATGAAGAGGTGAAACTTGACTAGATTCAGGATGTCTGTGGCAACATAAGGAAACTAAAAGCATTGACCTGAAACGTTGTATTTGGTCTGCACCTATGATTGACAGTAACATGCTTGGATGTTTTCATTTCTTCAGTGTATTCCTTGCATGCATGCATGCATTCTTTCTCATTCACTTTCCCGTGTCTGTTCGAATCAGTGTCTCTGAAATTGCTGTATAACATGGATGGAGCATTGGACAGACCTGCTCTTAATAACATTTTTAGTTCATTTTCCAATTAAAAAAAGTATATTTATAATTGATCATGAATCTCTACATGCCATGAAGATTGGCAGAAGCAAGTTCATTGAGATAAGAACTACTAATGTCAAAATAGAAGGCAACTTTGATCATGTGTTCTGCTCCATTAGCGCTATTAATTATCCAGACCTGCACTTTCAATTAGCAATAAAATGCCCAAATTCAGAATTTGATTGAAACTGATGTAACTAAGTAAAATACTTTTTGTTAAGTGTGATATTATGTGCGGTACATAACTGTTCTATGGCGTTTGAACTAAGTCAGTGGCGTACCGAAGGCGGGGCAAAGCAACCTCCCCCCCCCCCGAGAGGCTGTCGGCTCACCAGCAATCGCCCCGGGGTTGGAAAAATTGCGCCGGTCCCCATAATAATTCACCTGGGGGCCCAAAAAATCGTACCGGGCCTCCGAGAATCAAATTGATGGACCCAAAAAGTCGCGCAGGGGCATCTGAATATGTCGTCGGGGCCCCCAAAATTGCAACCCAGGCCCCAGAAAATCACATTGGGGTCCCAAAAATCGCTCCGAGGCCCCTAAAAAATGACGTTGGGAGCTCCGAAAAGTGTGATCGAACCCGTGAAATACCACTGAGTCCCCAAAAAGTCGCACCGGGGCCCCTGAAAATCACGCTGGTGGCCTAAAAAATAGTTGGGCCTACCAAACAATGTCGAGGACACTAAAACTCGTGCTAAGGATCCCAACAAAAGACGCCGGGCCCAAAAAGAATCGCACTTGGACACCACAAATTAACGTCGCAGCACCTCAGAATCTCACTGGGCGCCCAAAAGTTCCGCCGGGGCTCCAAAGTCCTAGCTGGCCCCCCAAATCAATTCTTATCCAGAATGTCAATCTGCAGAATCTGCGGCCTCAAAAACCGCCTCAAAACAAAACAAAAAAGCCGTCTGGCCCTGGAAAAGAAACATGTCGGGCGCCGAAAAAAAATCGCACCGGGAGCCGGAAGAATCGTATCTGGGCCAAAAAATATCGCGAAGGGAGTTAAAAATAGAACTCGACCCACAGAAAATCAAACTCGATCGAATTGATTCCAGCACTGGAAAATTTAGAACAAGTCCCGAAAGAAAATTATCCAAAATGCTGTTCTACTCTGAAGTATGACATCAGCTGAAAAAAAAAATCGTTCAGGAGCCGCAGTGACGTACCAAAGGCACAAACACACCGGGAGCTCTAAAAACACACCAGAGTCCCTCGAAGCACACCGGGGCCAACTAAAGGGGAAAACACACCGAAAGCTCTAAAAATCACACCAGAGTCCCTCGAAGCACATTTGGGCCATGAGGCCGCATGAGGGCCTCAGAAAGAGGCTGCGACCCACACAAACGACATGGTCCTAAAAAGAAGAAAAAGACCGGGCACTAAATAAACACATAGGACATAGGAGTCTTCGAAAACTCCCCATACCTAAAAGAATCGTCGATGCACAAAACAAACCGAAAAAAGAGCCAGGGTCTCACAAATGTGCAGGACCCCTTACACAAATAAGTTAGAGTCCTCAACACATCCGTAGACAATGCAAACGCAACGGATTAAAGAACAACGCCTAGCTAGGGCCTTGGTTCGGTGGCCAATCTGGAAGGGTATTTAGCCAAAGAGATAGGTGCATCAAAGAGAGAGAGAGAGAGAGAGAGAGAGAGAGAGAGAGAGAGAGAGAGGGGGTCTCGGAGGGGCCCGCGATGAGGGCGGGGCGCATGGCCGGCGGGGGGGGAGGAGGGGAGGGTTGGGCTCGGACGGTCCGGCCGAGAGGGACGGGGGCGAGCGGCCACCTCGTCACGAATCGGCCAGAGGGGGGGGCGAGCGAGGCCGAGCCCACACCACCGGTGGTGCAGGTGACGGGGAGGCTCGAGCGGTGAGGCAACGCTGCTGCCGCTTCTTGGCGTCAAGCCATGCAGGGCAGCGGGGGGGGTGAGGCCGGGTGAGGACCTAGGCAGGCCGCACACCAAGGGACTTCGGACGCGCACTCGTCTGTTGGGTGCCCCTCGGCATAGCGCCCACAGACAGGATCTCTGGAGCGGCACGCCTTGTCCAGGTGACCGTACCACTGGCAAAAAGCACAGCGGGCCGGGGACAGGGTCCAGGGGCGGAGGGCGATGTGGAAGTGGTCCGCCATGATATGGGTGGGCGGGGCCTGGGTCAGAAAACCCAGTTTTAGTACCGGGCCAGGGCGGGGACGGCGGCCGCGGCGTGTGACCTCGCACTCCCCTTGAGACCGCAGCTCAGCGAGGAGCTCCTCCTCTGATAGCTCCACGAGCTCTGGGGCGTACGCTGTCATGAACACTCGGTTCAGCCGATCCGCTAGCTCCACCGTGACGGCGATATCCAAGAGCCTTTCTAGGCTCAGAAGGTCCCGGGCCTGGGAGGCCTCACTAACTCGTATTAAGAGGGCCCCGGAGTTGAGGACCTTGGCGAACACCACTCCGCCGGTCCAACCGTCGAACTCTCGCAATCCCAAACGCAAGTTGCGGGACCACGAGCCCTCCTCCCTGGTAAGCAGGACGAAGGACTACCCCTCCGGAGGGTCGCGGGGAGGGGGCAGGTGGGTTCCCTGCCGGGGTCAGCGTCCACCGCCCTCCGAGGGGGGGGGGGGGGGCTGGTATACTGGGGCGGGGAGGGTACCGGGAAGGGGAGTGTATGAGCTGTGGTGAGGGCACCCAGAAGGGGTGCAGACAAGAAAGGCACTCTGAAGGGGTGCTACAAGGAGAAGGGTGAATAGAGCTGGTGTGCAAAGGTGGAGAAAGACGCAGAGTTTGGAGGGATGGGATAAGTCGGTTAGAGACGGGAGCAGTCACGCTCCGTAGAACGCTATCCCGGTCCTCTAAACCAGAAAGGTACCTCTAACCGACTCTAACCTATATAGAGGGGTGGGACACAAAACAGTCGAGGCTGTCCGCCGATACAACTCGATTTCCCGACGGCGCCCGAGCGCGCCGCTGGGCCGAGGGGGAGTGGGTGGGGGAGCTGCGCCGGCTAATCCGGCGAGCAAACCAACTAGTGGCGGCCACCGGCTAGTCCGGCTAACAACCAACTGGTGGCTCGGGTGTCTGACGTCACCCGGAGGGTCGGAGCTTCCCGTAGATTCCCTGGGAAGGACATATATGAGACAGCTGGAGTGGAGGGAAGGGGCTTTCTTCGGCGAGTAGTTTCGTGGCTTGATCACTGTATGCGCTAACAAACAATTTTCTCAAGCCTTTGATCGGCTTTTTTCTTTTTTCTTTCCCCACATCTTTAGCAGAGGCAAAATGCCATCCGCTAGAGATTTGTTACGTTAAAGAAGTAGTTAAGTTAATCCGGCTTATGTGGCATCCGGTTATATCAAATAAGAAAGAGAGGAAAGATGAGACGCCGGCAAGCAAGGAACGTGGTGTAAAGGGCCGATACATACATACACAGGTGAAACATACAGACATACATATATACATACACGACAATTAGAAGGACACTTGGAGGGTGGGCAGCTTCGTTGCCTGCGGAGAGGCTCCACTGCCCACCTGCAACCTGAAATGGCGAAGCGGAGGCCCGACGTCCAGGGCGAGTCGTGGGCGTCAGGTCCAACCTTGCATGTGCAGGTGTATGTTTAAGTTAAAGCTTGGAAAAACCTGAGAAGGGGAAAATCAAACTGTTTGGAAAGCCCGTAGGTAAAACCAAGCGCAATATTACAAGGGAAACCGTCCGTATTGGCCAAATTGGATCCGTCCCTGCCTACCTAGTGTGTGTGTGTGTGTTGTTGTTTGGCCAGCCTGCCACCTGTGGGTGACGTCGGCTGCTGTTTCCTGTGTGTGAGTGGTAGAATGGCAGGAGGATTAGATAAAGGGTGGATAGATTGCTTGTAGAGTGATGTTCGAGTATAGTCGGAGTCGTCTTGAAGAGTTAAGTTGATCTGGGAGCTTGAAGAGGTAGAGATGGCAGAGAAGAGTCGTTTGAGAGCCGGAGATGGAGTAGTCGAAAGAAGCTGTCAGTCCGGACGGTGCTAGATTGGGGTATGGGGTGTAGTCGGTGGGTTGGGGTCGGGTCATCGCCATAGATTAACATTGCAAGAACACGTTTGTTAGTGTGTTCTTGTTTGTTAGTGTCACACAGTACCTAGTGTGAAATAACCTATATGTATGTGTTTTGCAGTGTCGAAGAGGAAGATGTGTGGAGCGGAGTCATACAGCGAACGAGGAGTGCGGCACGTGTCATAGCTTTTAACCTCATCTCAATTCAGTTTGGATCAGGTAACGTATAACAGAGAAATCAGATACGTTCGGAAAGTTGGGTGTCATGTAGAAAGCGGATAAGTAACTGGAGGAGCGCCGGGTGCTCATCCCCGAGGAGAGACCGAAGCGAAATTTGCGTATGGATGTTGGTGAAATGCTGGATGATAGCACGACGATGAGGAGCATATGCTGGACAGGTAAGTAAGACATGGGCGACAGTAATGCGGACACGACATGTGTTACAAAATGGAAGGCGGTGTGGTCGATAAAAATATAACTGTGTGTCCGTCTGATGTGTCCGAGGCGAAGTCTGGCGAGCGTCACCTCGTTCAAACGGGAGTCTGGCGAGCGTCACCTCGTTCAGACGGCAGTGTTGGTTGCAAGAGGGCCAGTTGGAGATTGTGGGCTTGATAGCGTGTAGGTGTGTGGTGTTGTGTGACCAGCAGTCCTGGATATATTCCTTAAATAGACTATTGGTCAGGGCTAGAAGATCCCCGGGTGGTACCGGATCTCCTTCATTCGGGTGGAGGTCGATCGCCGTTCTGACCAGACCATCCGCTCGATCGTTCCCCGGGGACGATCGAGCGGATAGTCGTTCCCTATGTCCGGGGACGTTCCCTATGCCCAGGGATCCAGAGGAGGGTGAGCTGAAGGTGTGCGTGGTTGTCATTGTAGAGGTGTCGGATGGCGTGGAGTGTGGGGTGCGTGGTGTTGTGTATGGCCGCGAGGGCGTCCACGGAGGATCGTGAGTCAGTGCAGATTGTAGTAGGGGCAGCGATGTGTTGTGCAATTATGTGTTGGAGGCAAGTGAGTATGGCGACTAATTCTGCTGTGTATACCGAATGATGACGTGTTAATTTGGTTTGGCCAGTGTCGGGCCACCGCACCAGGCGGCGCCCGTACCATTGCTGGTACGGGAGCCGTCAATGTCAAAGAAAGTGTGTTGTGGGTGGGCCTCTTGATATAAAAAAAAATTGACTTGGACGTCGATGGGGGTGAGTAGGATTTTATTGTGCCTAAAGAGATATTCAAGTTTGGGTGTTTCATGTGCCAGAATGGGAGAAATGGGGGAACTCGGTCAGGGGTAACATCTGGAAATTTCAGTGTGGATTTGAGAACCTGCTTCAAGAGAATAGCAATGCTTTATTTATTTTTGTTTTTGGAGCGCCGAAACGGGGGTTTAGACCATGCGACATTGGAGGGGTGATTTAGCTGTGTTGTTGTCCTGAAGTGGTATCTGACAAGTTGCAGTGTTCTGCGGTGTTGTAGGCTAGGGAGATTGGCCTCACCCCGGAGACTGGTGGAAGGTATGGTGCCGTGTGCTCCGGTGATGAGGCGGAGTGCATGATTTTGTATGCGTTCTAGTGATTTGGTGAGTGTTGGAGATTTATGATCGAAGACAAACGTATTGTATTCCAGGATTGAACGAATCAGGGCGGTGTACATTTTGCTAAGAGTAGTCCTGTCTGCACCCCAGTCGCCGCCGGAGATGCAGCGCAGGAGATTTAGACGCACAGTGCAGCGTTGTTTAAGATGAGTAATGTGGGGGCAAAAATAGAGTCCTTTGTCGAGGATAATTCCGGGATATTTAAAGGAGGTTTGGAGGGATAATTTCATCGCGATAGCGGAGCGATGTGCTAGGCGGGGTATGCCTGGGGAGCCGGGAAAAGAGCACAGTGGCAGATTTCGTGGGGGAGATCGCCCTCTGGGGGGAGCATCCAGAGGGCGAGTTGAACAAAGTGATTAACTGAATCTGCCGACGGGTGTGTAAACCAAAGAGCCAAATCATTGGCATAGAGATAATATTTTAGGAGGGGAGAAATTAAGGGAAGTTGTTCTATTACGTCGTTGATCATAATGAGAAAGAGGGTTGGAGATAGGACGCTGCTTTGTAGGACGCCTTCATCGAGAGTGGGGGGTGGGGGGAATGAATGTTGCCGCAGCGGACGACGAAGGAGCGATTTTCTAGAACGTTTGCGATAAAGGTGGCCATTCTGCCCTTGATACCAATACGGTGTAATGTAATTCGAATGGCAGAACTGTGTACTTTGATAAACGCGGATTTTAGGTATAAAAAAGGGCGATGGTTTCGGATTTTTTTCCAGAAACCACGCTGGATTGAATCCACAATTTAGATTAGGTTATCAGCGGTGCTTCGACTTGGTCGGAAGCCGCTCTGAAAGGGAGATACAATTTTGTTGTTTTCGAGATAGACTCTGATTCGTCCATTGACCATGCGCTCAAAAATTTTGCAAGCACAACTAGTGAGAGATATAGGACGATAGCTAGAGAGGAGATGTCGAGGTTTGGAAGGCTTAGGTATAGGGATGATAGTACTAGTAGACCAAGAGGGTAGAAAAGTGCCGTCAGTCCATAATTGATTTAGTGCCGAGAGGAGATTGTCTTTACCGGAGTCAGAGAGATTTTGAAAGAAGAGGTATGTCAAGTGATCAGGTCCAGGAGTCCTACTGGATACCTTGGAGAGGGATAATTTTAATTCATAGGGGGTAAAGGGTGCGTTGTAGGGTTCGGTGTTGGAAGAGTGTTTGACTCACTCGGTGTCTGAGTCGAAGTGGCAAGTAGCAAGGGTGTCGCGAAGGAATACGGTGGTGTGCTGTGAGTATTGAGTGTTGGAAGATATGTCGGAGTAATAGGTGGCGAAGTGTTCCGCGACGGCTGTGGGCTAGGCTATGCGCTGCTGGTTAATCGTCAGTTGTGGGAATGCGCGGTGTGGGGCTCTGCCATTCGGAAAGGAGCGAAGTTGGGTCGAGATTTGGAAGATGGGGGTGTAACGGTTGAAGGTACTCGAGTAGAGTTGCCAGCTGTGTTTCTTGGCCGAAAGGATAGTTCGCTGACAACGTAGTTTTGCCTCGCGGGCTTCTACCATGTTTTGGAAGGTGAGGTTTTTCCGAAATTTGCGCTCAGCCCGCCGCCGTGAGGCGACGGCTCGTTTGCACTCGTCGTTCCACCACGGCACGGATTTACGGTCGGGTGGGCAACGAGTTTTGGGTACGTGCTTTTCTGCCGTGAGTAGTGTGGTATTGAGCAATGCCGAAATTGGGGAGTGAGACTGGAATGGGATAAGATTATCAATTTCCTGGGAGAAAGATGGTCATTTCGCTTTGCGAACGTTCCAGTTGGACATAAATAAACGGTCTCTAGGCTGGGCTGAGCGTTCGAGGGTGACGTGGATGGGAAAGTGATCACTAAAAAGGGGGTCGGGTTGAACGTGCCAAGAGAAGAGGGGTGAGATGGAAGCTGAGGTTAGGGAGAGGTCAATGGCTGACGGGCGGAACGGGGCGATGTCTGTGTTGTGTGTGGGTGTTTGGTCGTCTAAAAAGACCATGTTGTGGGTGTTGAGGAGTGTTTCAATATGGCGTCCGCGCTGGGATGTGTTGTGACAACTCCATGCCTGGTGGTGGGCGTTGAGATCACCCAGCACCAGACAGAGGTGTGGGAGAAGACCGAAGAGATTGGATACAGAAGCTAGAGATAGTGTATGCGTAGGAGGAAGATAGAGGGAGAGTACAGTAAGTTCTAGGTATGCAATTTGAACGGATACTGCAATACAATTTAGGTCATTGGAGATGGAGATAGGGCGATGGAGAAGGGTGTCCGAGACGAATAAGGCTACCCCGCCGCCGCGGGATGTAGTGTTTCTGTTTTGGGAATATAGAGTATAACTGAAGATGTTAAAATTACACCGGTCATTGTCGCGCCATCTAGTCTCCTGAACGGCGGCAATCAATGGTTTATTTCTGATGATATATTCCTTGAATTCTGCCCAATTGGATATAAGGGACCTCGTATTCCATTGGAGCAAGAATTCAGTGGTGGGTGTCTGCATTAGTGTTGTGTTGTGTGGTGTGTGTGGTGATTACGCCCTCGCAGGCGTGTATGTGGCGGTGAGGGCGTGAATGTATCGTCCGACGTGTAACAGTCTGACGACTCTGGTGTGGTAGATGTAGGCTCCGGATCCCCATGGGGGTCCGGGCTCGGGAAACTGGAGCGGTGATCTGTCTCGGGGGACAGGGAGGGAGGGCGACCCAGAGGGGGCGGAGTGGAGGACGCTCTAACCCTGTTGGGCTGAGCGGTCTGTGGACGGATGGGGGGCCGGGCGGTCGAGCTACCCGCGACGGGAGCGGGGCGTGCAGCCGACAGTGGTGCTACCTTGTGGTGGAGGGGGGGGCAGCGCCAGCGGGGGCCAGCGCCAGCGGGGCCTCCACGGGAGGGGGGCGCGTGGCCGGTAGCGGGCGAGGTTGGGATGGAGGGGGATGGGCGGTCTCAGTTGGTCCAGGCAGCAGGGGTGAGGGGCGTTGAGCCGCCTCCGCTGGGGTCGGCCACAGTGGGGTCAACCTGGGGCTGGACCACCCGGCTGGGGGGGGGGGATGGAGGGCTGCGCTGTGCAGCGAGCCGTCTCGCCTGCTTCTCCCTGGCATACAGCCATGCAGGGCACCCAGGGGACGACGCGGAGTGCGGGCCGTCGCATGCCGCACACCGTAGCTCATCGGAGCTGCACGCCTCGGTCGGGTGGTTCTCGGCGCAGCGGCCGCACACTGGCGCCTTCGCGCGGCACGCCTGGCTCAGGTGTCCGTAGCGTTGGCACAGTGCACAGCGCGAGGGGGCGGGGTTCATGGGCTACTCTTAAGTAGCCCGCCATGACGTGGGTGGGAGGGGTGAGTGAGCAGAATCCTAGTTTGAGCACTGGACCCGGTCTGGCTCGGCGGCCCAGACGCGTTACCTCGCACACCCCCTACGGCCCGAAGTCCGCGAGGAGCTCCTCTTCGGAGAGCTCCGCGAGCTCGGGCGCATACGCCGTCGAGAAGGATATGTTCAGCCGATCGGCCATGTCGACTTCCGTCGCACACCCCAGGAAGCTCCCCTGGTTCAGTAGAACGCGGGCATGGGCCGCCTCCCGCACGCGGACCAGGAGGGAACCGGAGCGGAGGACCTTGGCGGAGATCACGCCACCGGTCCAGCCGTCCAGCTCCCTCGCGATCGCGAACGGGGAGGTTCGCGTCCAGGAGCCCTCAGTTTTCGTAAGGAGGACAAACGATTCACCCTCCGGGGAGTCGCGGGGAGGGGGCAGGCGGGCCGGGGGCGGCGTCCTCCGTCCTCCGAGGGGGGCGGGGGGTCCCCGGGCATACCGGGGCTGGGCGGGGATTGTACCCGGCAGACGAGGGCGGGAGTGCGAGTGTGTGAGAAGGGCGCCCTGAAGGGGGGTAGACAAGATAGTCACCCTGATGGGGTGCTGCAAGGAAAGGTGTGGAAGGAAGTGTCGTGAAAAACGGGTAGAAAGACAAACAGTTTTGGAGGGATGGGAGTAGCTGAACAGAGGCGGGGGCAGTCACGGTTGGGTACCGCTAGCCCGATCCATTGAACCAGAAAGGCACCCCTGTCAGTTCTATCCTATTGGGTGGGAGGGGATAAGACAATCAAAGCTGGTCGCCGGTACAATTCGGTTTCCCGACGGTGCTCGAGGTGCCGGTGGGCCGAAGAGGGTTTGGGAGGGAGGCTGCGCCAGCTAATCCGGCGAGCAACCGCCTAGTGGTGTCGGCCGGCTAGTCCGGCTAACAACCAGCTAGTGGTGTGGGTGTCTAACGTCGCCCGGGGAGCTTCTCGCAGATGTCCTGGGAAGGACACCTACGAGACAGCTGGGAGGGGAGGGCGGGGCTTGAAGGCGGCTGGCAGCTTCTGTAGCTCAATCACTAGTACGGGTTAGATACTAGATCTTGTCGAGCCATGAAATGGTTTTTTTAGAGCCATGCATTTTATCATGATTACTGTGACAAAATCTCGTCAGGTTGAGGATAAATTGCCGCCGAGTGTTGCACGCCCAAAGTGGCGCGCCAAAACATTGGAAAAGGAGAACAATATGCACATCATCAGATCAAAATTTACAATTTCCTTGCAACATGGGCTTATACAAACAGGTCCATGTGTAGCCGTAGCGGCAGTGTGCTGGTCAGATGTCCTCCATGCTAATTTGAATTAGTAAGGGTTGTAAGAGAGTTAGTTTTTGAGCGTCTTGATCCCATATAATCCAGCAATACCCCTTCGTCATGGCGTGACAAGTACCCGGCTCCGAGACTGTCGTCCGCCGGTCTGGGTGTCGACGTAAGCAGCCACCGCCCCAGCGAGGTCGCCGTTCGTTGGACTTTGCACCTCCCCTCCCTCTGTCCGGCTAACACCCCGCCAGCGAGGCGCCAGCCCCGTGACCTCTAAACGACCGGCGCGTACCGCCGCCGTCGTAAATGCTAGAGGTAACTGTGTTCACATAAAGTTATACGTTTAACTGTCCCGTAACCGTAATTGATAAAATCCCGTAAGCCTTGCGATTGTAAAAGTGTACCGTAAACGTAACGCATCGTCACCGCCACTAGAAATAGACCATTTCCCCTTCTAGAAGGCCGTCGACATGGATGTGACGTCATGGTGTGCTTCTGCGGCCCTTGACCAATCCACGATCGGGGTCTTCCGATGCCGCTAGCGCCCGTGCTAGCGGGCGCTAGCACGGGCGCTAGCCAAGCCAGTTCAGCTTGAATCCTCTGAGCTGTCGGACCGCTGCTCCGCGTGAGCGCTTCCCAACTAAATTCAGCTTATAAATTCATAGGAAAGGCAGTATCACGGCTTACCTTCCGAGGAGAACGTACTGTACGGTGTCTGGAGTTCTCGTGTGATCGTGGAGTGCTGCAGTGCAATACAGGGCAGCAAAAGGTACTGGTACTTTCGTGACTGGAGTTATCGCGAACAAGAGGTTGCTAGACTTTCGCGTGCCAATAAGGACTTTCCTACAGGGTCTTCAACTTCGACGATTAATAGCCGCGCGATAAATTTCCAAAATCGCTGTGAAGCATACATCGTAGACGGGGTAATGACATTTGCTGTTGTATTACTGGATTTTGTTTCTTAAAATCAGCCAAAGATTGCATCCTTTTCCCAAGTATTTGCAGCGTGTCCACTTGTTCTGCCCGCCGACCACTCCTCGGCGCTGATGGTCCGCGCTCGTCGGTCGTCCGCGCGTCCGTCCGAGCAACGTGGATTGATAGTGAAAACTGAGGACGATTCCCTTAAGTTCCGACTGGATGGCCGGGAGCCGGGAGAAGGATAGTTGACGGCCCGAACAGGATAATTGGGGTTAGGGCGAAGGACAGTTAGGAGCCGGGATGCTAGTTGGGGGCATGACTGAGGGTAACTGGGAGCCTGGAGAAGGATAGTTTGGGGTCGGCAGAAGGGTAGGTGGGGACTGGACGAAGGATAGTTGGGGGGGGCGGAAGAAGGGTAGCTTGCAGACGGGATAAGGGCAGTTAGGAGTCGGCGGAGAAAGATAGCTCGGGCCGGAAGAATGCTAGCTGGGGGCTAGGAGAATGCTAGCTGGGGGCCGGGAGAAGCCCAACTGGGATCGGTTGGTGTGTGAAGCCTTACCGACATCATAGTTGGATGGAGGATAGCAGCACCATGCGCGCGGGTAGCATTCAATGCAGACTCCACCAGGGCACCAGCCGGGACCTTGAAATGTACCGCACGGTGCCAACACAGGCTGCGACCCCCCGGCTGCTGCAACAGATCCGAACACAAAGTGTCAGAGGGTAGTGGTAGTGTCACAATCTGTGGTCACATCTGTGGTAGTGACACAGTCCATCCAGAGCATCACTGAGGTATTTGGTCTCAGGCAAAGTCCTACGAGATTGGTGTCGCCGGAGCATGTCCTTGAGTAATCCAGCTGACAACACAAAACACTCCCATTTATATATATATATATATACATAGTTAATAGAGAGAGAGAGAGAGAGAGAGAGAGAGAGAGAGAGAGAGAGAGAGAGAGAGAGAGAGAGAGAGAGAGAGAGAGAGAGAGAGAGAGAGAGAGAGAGAGAGAGAGAGAGAGAGAGACAGAGAGAGAGAGAGAGAGAGAGAGAGAGAGAGAGAGACAGAGACAGAGACAGAGACAGAGACAGAGACAGAGACAGAGACAGAGACAGAGACAGAGACAGAGACAGAGACAGAGACAGAGACAGAGACAGAGACAGAGACAGAGACAGAGACAGAGACAGAGACAGAGACAGAGACAGAGACAGAGACAGAGACAGAGACAGAGACAGAGACAGAGACAGAGACAGAGACAGAGACAGAGACAGAGACAGAGACAGAGACAGAGACAGAGACAGAGACAGAGACAGAGACAGAGACAGAGACAGAGACAGAGACAGAGACAGAGACAGAGACAGAGACAGAGACAGAGACAGAGACAGAGACAGAGACAGAGACAGAGACAGAGACAGAGACAGAGAGAGAGAGAGAGAGAGAGAGACAGAGAGAGAGAGAGAGAGAGAGAGAGAGAGAGAGAGAGAGAGAGAGAGAGAGAGAGAGAGAGAGAGAGAGAGAGAGAGAGAGAGAGAGAGAGAGAGAGAGAGAGAGAGAGAGAGAGAGAGAGAGAGAGAGAGAGAGAGAGGCACGAGCTGCTTGCGCTCGTCGACTCGTTGGTGCATGCTGAGGCATGCAATGAGAAACGTTGAATTACCCGAGAAATCAAGGTGTTCCGTTCTAAATTGAGGACGTTGTCATTTTGAGCGAACCCTAAATATACTCCTACTTTCTTCAAAGCTGGCTTGAATTATCATTTGTAGATGTACAACAAGGACCATAAGCACTTTCTGCTCAAGGTCGCACGCAAGAATGCACGGGCGGTGCTTAAGAAGACGAAGAATAAACCGGCAAAATTAGCATTTAATTAGAGCATTAGTTTCCTTAGGGTACTTCTGAGGTTCAATTCCAAGAAAAATAAACAATTCTTCCAAACTAAACTCAACACTTCATCATTTTTAGCCACCCTTAAATATACTCCTATTTTCTTCCAGATTCACTTGAACGATCCCCAGATGTGCAAGAAGGGCGTGATGCACTTGCGAGCGCATCACGCCCTTATAATAAGCCTTAATTTTGAAGCTGTGCTCGAATCACGCCAGTGCCTTGTCTACTAAAGTCAAAGTCAAAGTCATTTATTAAGGCACTGCCACATTGTGGAACTTACGAAATACCTAGTCAATTGATCACATTCCTGCCATCACGTTAGATAAAATTGTAAAAGATAAAGGATAAAATCACATTACAATTTACGGACGGTACAGCTTCGTAAAAATACCGGCTAGAAATTAATTCAGTTGCTCATGACATCCAATACAGACAAGCATTACGACTGTGGCATGGTTCTTCACGCAGGTCACCTAGCTACCTAGTTGTATGGTTGAGGCTGATAGCACGCACGAAGGTAGCACGGCTAATTGTGTCGCGTGCTTGACCGGGAAGCGCATTCCACTGGAGAGTGGAGCGGTAGGAGAAGCCCCGCTGGGTGGCTGCTAACCTACATCGTTGCAGGTGAAGTGCCCCAGCATCGGTAGCACGAGTGCTTCTCTCCGACACAGCCGAGCGTTCAACAAACATTTCCCTGATGGCAGATGGGCAGTTCGCGCCGTGTATGGCTTTGTGTGCGTTGCACAGGTCACGGTGTCGCACCATCTCCTCAATCCTATCCCAGCCCAACTCGTGCAGAGAGGACGAGATGTAGTCGCGCTTCCGTCTTCCAGTGACTAGCCTAGCCGCGAAGTTTATGCACTTCTGCACTCGCTTCATGCGGCACGCATCTGCCCCACCCCATACGGAAAGGCAGTAAAGGATATGGGGGAACACATGGACTTGGACGAGGAGCTTCAGGACTTCAGGGGTGAAGTGCTGCCGGAATTTGAAGAGGGACACGATGATGGCGGTGCACTTCCGGATGATGGAGGATATGTGCTTCTCCCACGTCAGCTGCTGGTCGAGGAATACTCCGAGCACTTTCACTGTTGGGGCCGGGTGGATATATTTTTCCGAGATCATGATGTGAAAACCTGAAGCTTTTTTTAGAGAAGATCTGGTGCCAAGAATGGTGAAGCAGGTCTTGTCCGGGTTCATTTTTAGACTATTGGACTGGAACCACTTTTGGAGTGCATGGAGAGATTCCTCGACCCGCAACCGAAGGTGGGAGAGGCTGACGACGTCAGGAGCAGAGTGGTCTAGGAGGTCGGTGTCGTCAGCGTAGGCCACAAGGCGACCGTGAGGAAGGAAGGAGGACAGATCATTGATGAAGAGGAGGAACAGGATCGGCCCAACGATAGACCCCTGAGGGACACCGTGGGTCAGGAGGAGTGTGGAGGAGCCGCCCGAGACCATCTGCTTCCGATCAGAGAGGTAGCTTTTGAACCACGGGGACGGGATGCCGTACCACCCCAGCTTACTCAGGAGAACGCCATGGTCAACGCTGTCGAAGGCCTTACTTAAGTCAATCGTCGTTAACGACGCGACGTGACCGATGTCGATGGCCCTAGAGATCCATTCGACAGCGTCGAGCAGGGCGTCCTCCGTCGAATGACCGGGGCGGTAGGCGTACTGAAACGGGGACAGAATATTGTTCGACAACAGATAAGCCACAAGTTGGGAGCAAACGACTTTTTCCGTGATTTTCGAGAGAACAGAGAGATTCGAGATAGGCCGAAAGTTGTTCAAATCATCTCGCGTGCCAGATTTGTGAATGGGAGTGACGCGGGCGACTTTCCAAGCACTCGGGAAGGTTTGTGAGGTGATGGATGTGTGAGGTGAGCAGGTGCGGGCCGATCACTGCAAATCATCGCTTGACCGCAAACAATGGTACGCCATCAACTCCCACCGCTCGAGACGAGCTCATACGGCTTATGGCCTTTGATAACTCGGGGAGCGTGGCGGGACACAACACAAGAGCAGAGGCGCACACTCCGGGTGGTCTGGGTGGGCACTGCTCTATGTCGCCGGTTCGTCCCGCCTCCTCGGCAATACGGGCTCCCACCGCCGCGAAGTGGGCGTTGAAGTCATCTGCCCTCGCCGTGGTGTCGTCGTCTCTGCCTGGGAGGCCTGCCGCGGGACGGAGACCGAAATGCTTCATTCGGCTCCAGAATGAGCGCCTATCGGTCAGCAGGTCCGCACACAAGAACTCGCGCCTGGCCCTGACCTGCTCGCTCATGAGCCCGTTCCTACATCTCCGGTACTCCTGGCGTGCGGTGTCGTCATCTTCGCTCCTCCTTCACACCTCGCACGCCTCGCGACAGTCCTCTTTTGCAGCATCGATGCCGGGGTCGTTACGCAGCCACGGACAGTCAGGGTGCCGGATCCTGCTTGTCACCAGCGGGCAGTGCAGGTCCACGGCTGCGTTCCAGATGCGCATGAAGACTTCAAGCTTGCCGTCGATGTCGGCGCGGTCGTACATAGGCTGCCAATCGGTGGTGATGAAGTGCAGGCAGAGTGTGTCCCAATTCATCTTCGCCCACGGCCTTCTGGTAATGGGTGGCAGTGGCCTGTTCCGCTGCCTCCTGACCTCGCCCCTGAGCAAGACCGGCAGGTGATCTGCCACCGGCTCCGGTAGGACAGTGACTGTCGCCTTCCCCTCGGGCAGGTTTGTGATGTGTACGTCCAGCAGAGACGGTCTGGGGAGGAGGTGGGTTGGCTCTCGCACGAGCTGCCCCAGGTTCAAGTCGTTTAGTGAAGACAGAACACGACGTGATGCAGCACTCTCTGCTCCTTCCAGTAAGTTCAAGTCGTAGTCTCCAAGACCCAGCACTGGATGTCCTCGTGAGACTGCTTCCCGGAGCTGGCGCTCGATCAGGTCAGTGACGCGAATAGTGGCTGATCTGGTGGGTCGGTAGGTCACTCCCACGGTCACCGTCCGTCGTCCTTTCCCGCCCACTGACATCCACAGCGACTCCAGCTGTGGGTCTGATCCCCGATGTTGAGCCTCACGGCTCGGAGTGAGTCGCGGATGATCAGAGCAACTCCTCCACCCCGAATCTTATCGGCGTTGGGATCGGCGGGCGTCTCCCGGTCGCGTCTGGTTATCGAATACCCTGGAAAAACCAGCGCTCTGTCCAGTACTTCCGGCGTTAACCATGTTTCCGAGACCGCCAGTCCATCCAGGTCGTGGTCCTGAAGCAGGTCATTGACCAGGTTAAGCTTCGGGGCGAGGGACCATGCATTGATATGTCCTAAATTATAGGTGGCCGGAGCAGTCACTCTGTTGGCGTCTGTGGGTGGCCGCCTCAGATGACGGGTCTGCTGGATACTGCTACGTGGTGGCGTTGCAAGAGTGCTGACCCGATCGTGTCTTGAGTGGAGCTGAATGAGCCAGCGATGCTGGTGGTAAAAAGGCTGCTCTTCTCGGGCTGTGACGCGAACGGGAATACCGCGCCACCTATTCCTCCCGCCAGCTTCCGCTAGATTCCGCAAGGTGGCTAGCTCTGTCGGCTGCGGTTGAAAGCTGATGTTTCCAGATCTGTCACAGATGGCACCACCTGACTGCTGTAGGAGCCGGTTCAGACTCCGCGCTGCTTGTCGGATGACATTCATCGTGGTTGTCCGTGTGGCGACCGGTAAAAACGCGCCGTCTCGAACCACTGACCTCCGGAACACGAAACCGGTGTGCTTCACCTACGCCAGATGGACGCGCTGATCGGTAGCGTGCAGAAGATGTGTTCACTCAGCTTTCATCAGCTGTTTGCTGTTAGGACGGTCCAGAACACACGGCAGGTTTGCGGCGAGAATGACGCAATCAGACACATACAGGCCAAAAACTAGGTAAGCGATAAATAGTCACTGACACTTCGCACGGTCCGGTGGGTCAACCACAGCAAAACTTGCCACTCTTACACACGTTTTGAGCACAAAATCACCGCCGTAGACACTAAAATCGCGCTAAAATAGAACAAAAAACAACCCTAGTAGGACACCGCGCACCAGCGCGTAGCACCAAAAGGTGCTACGGTGCACATGTAGTGGTATTTGACCCATGTTTGCTCGAATCACCCTAGTGTGTAGTTTACTAAGGTACACTTTCAGTGGTATATTATCTGTTTCCTCAAATCACGCTAGTGCGTAGTCTACTAAGGTACGCTTGTAGTGGCATATTATAAATGTTTGCCTGGGTGGAGATGGGCCATGTGTGGTAATGCTTTTCATCAGTGACGATGCTGTAGTTTACCTCATGTAGTATATGTTCCGCTTGATGTCTGCTGGGTGTGTGATTTTGCAGTTTCTTCGCATACTGTTTGTGAGTGTTGTTTCAGCTTGTTTGTGTCTTGATGTCATTGTGTTCATGTTCAGCACAGGTCGTGAGTATGTCTTCGGAGCACCGTCAAAGACCATATCAAGACCGCCTTGAGGACCTCTCAAGGCGGCCGCCTTAAGGACCTCCTCGGATCCGCCATGGGTTGGGGATGGGTTGTCTCTTTCGTCCCGCTCTTGGTTACAACATTGCTGGGGGTCGAGGCTATGATTATGTCTAAAATACACTTTACGGCTATGGGCTTTCTTGCCAACCACTGTGCGAACTTATTTATATCGATGACGGATATTTATATTTCTGCTTAAGAGCAACATATTTTCCATTTGAATGAGGTTTTGATAGCTTGTTCAGGTTATGAGGTCACATGGGTTCATTCACTACAGATGATCTCGAGTGGTGGTTTTCGCCTCGCGGTCATGATAAGTCAATTTGTGTCGCCGAAGTCGAATTTAACCACCGTTTTATCCAGAGATAGCCACACTTTGTTATTTTTACCCTCGGAACACCCAAACCCAAAAGGAGGCGTCACGGTGGATCATGATCTGACCCCGATGGGTTCAGTTCATGGATCAGCTTATTGTATTATGTAATGTGTGGGGTACCGAACAAGATACGTGAGGCTTAAAATTCCGCTGAAATTGGATCAAGAACACGCAAACTGGGGAACGTGGGTTAAAGTTGACCTGATCTCAGGTCGGGTCACATCAATGTTCGGAAAAATCTAGAAGATTCAAGTTGCTGGGTCGGCACATACCATGACTCCGCAAGTTTCAAAGAAATCGGTTTGCCCCTTAACTTGCTGTGTAGGGCATGGCAATACATACCATTGTTAGGGGGCCCACTTTGACATCTCGATCACCAATAAGCTGATGTTTTTGGAGACAAATATTGTTCCAAAGCATTAATCGTTCACTACATCTTCATACAAACAGAACCTTGATATTTTGAAAAGGGTGAAGCAAGAGGCAAACAAAGTGGGAAATAATGACAATCATTGTTTTACTATAGCCCGAAGCGCAGCCAAGGGGGGGGGCAGGGTCCCGACCCCTATCCTTCGCATCCAAAAATACACTAGATCAAAGAAGGAATTTTGAGATTTTCACCAAGCAAAACAAAAAAGAATCGGCGCGCGAAGCGCACCGAAAGCGTTCTCGGTTTCATTATTTGTTTGGTCTGTCCCTTTTAAGAAAATCCTGGCTACTCCACTCACTATAGCTTTTAGGCTTAGTCTTGCATTCAGATCGAATTACTGTCGATCAACTCCAAATTAATAGTGCTTTCAATTGTGGGCTAATGGATGTCAAGTAAAAATCATAGTCGTAACTAGGCAACCGAAATTTGGGAGACACTTTTTGTGCTGGCAAAATGTTACTTTGTAATGAACTCAGTTTCTCGTAACTAACACGGATTATTTTAATAATATTATACGGAATGTTGCTCTACAACTAAAAAGCAATTTCGTAGGCGACGTCAGATGCACCAAAAATGTGGTAGCCGCCTTATTTGTTTACCGTGGATCCGCCTCTGTCCGCAACATTTTGTGTGTCCAGCATGCATAAACCTTCACGCGTTCTGAAACTTCAAGGACAATCAAGCTTGCCCACTCCCTAATATTATGATGAATCATTCCCTTTACTTGAACATATCTATTATAGATGCTTCCACCCCCAATGCTGACTTTGATCCGCCTATAGTATATTCTTTCATGATGGAAATTCCCAAGGAATAAAGAATGATGCGATGGCGTGCCAGGGGCTTGCTTTGTTATCACGTTGAAAACCAACACTCTCCCCCCCCCCTCTACCACGTTACCTTGGAACAGCCTCTGCCTTTCATGTGCATAATTAGGAACGCAAATTGTGCAACTCGTGTTCTGCATCAATGGTGTTGGCTGGAAACTGGTATTTATGAACATAACGTGTACATATCTGGCTTGGAAAGCTCATCAAGCGGTACAAATTGGTCCGACATGAACTCCAGATTATCTGCCTGGAGCTGCCTCCGATCAACCAAAACCTATTGTTTCCTAATACGTCCAAAAGAACGGTAGGAATTTCAGAAGGAGGGGGGGAGGGACTTCAGGAGCCCCCTCACATAATAGGGTTAATGGTCTACGGGCTATCAATTATTTAGTTTCACCTATTTCACCTAACCTAGATCAGTTACCTGAGGTGACTCAAGGTAAACGTTTTTTCCGAAAGATGTACAAAAGATGTAAGAATAAGTAGGCAAAATTAAGACCCGCTGTGCTGTTAACCCTCGCCCCACTTCGGCGAGGGTTAACAGCAGGATGCCAAGAACTAACTCTGGACCATTTGACATCACCTCAAGTGGATTCTTCAACTGTGGTTTACAGACGTACGTGAGTGACTGAATATCGCAACCAGCAGGAGCATCCTGCGATGGAGTGGCGTGCTTAACTCGCCAAGAGCGGCCTGCTGCATGGACAGGCGCACCGAAAGTAAATAAAAACATCTATATTTATGCATGGCCGTGCATCACGTACAAATGAGCTGTAAGGCGAGAACACTCACCAGGGACGGCCAGAGCCACCAGGCAGAGCACCAGCAGGACGGGCAGCAGACGCATGACAGCCAGCTGTGGAGCCCGGTGGGTGTGGACGACCACCCAGCCATGCCGTCACCTTTTATAAGCCAGCTGTGGACGGGTGCGCGCAGGTCACGTCACTCATCGCTGGTCACCTGCTAAGCAGACATGACGTGGCGTGCGCTGTGCCCGCAGGCGTATCCGTGACCAGAGCCCCAGGTACGCCGAGGGGGTGCAGTACACGTCATGGCGTCGGGGAATTTCACGAGGCGGCGCGAGGTTCGCGACCCGTCCTCTGATCGATGTAAATTGAACACTTGCGCAGAGAAAGGTGCACTTGGCTCCCATCCGCTCCCAACATTTTTTTAAGATAACTTTAACGCCGTCCAAGAAATCGCGATGAAATTAGGCATCCTTCCTATAAAATTATTAGCACATCGAATGCGCCTGGGTCCTCAAAGCACACCGGGATCAGAAAGACTGCATGATGATCTCAAAAACAGGTCTGGACCTACAAAAAGCGACATTCTCCTGCATAAACATACAAAATAAACACATCGGGTCCTTCGAAAACGCGCCAGTTCCTCAAAAACACTGTGGGCTCCCAAAAAAGCACCAGAGCCTCAAGAACGCGCCAGGGCCCTAAGAAATGCCCTGGGACCCTAAACACTTCAGAAGACAAAAAGAAAGATGGAGTGTTAAAATGGATACCGAACTAATGCCCCGATTCGGCAGCCAATCTGAGAGCATATTTAAACGCAACGATGAGGTACATACACGAATGCTCAGCGTAATATCCACGGTTTATCTTTGCACCATAAAACGTGGAAAAAAGTGAATTAATCTTCAAATTTAATTTCTGTCATTTTACTAATTTTCTCAGTGCAACACCACTCGGAGCAGTCCATGGTGTAAAATATGGCACTAGACCATCTTATAACTGGAATTAGCAAAACGTAAGCGGCCTGACAGAAACAGAAGAAACTGCAGAAACACACGAAGTTTGGTGGATGTTATGAATACACAAAGGGATGTACACATTTGCGAACATTGACTTGGTGACAGCCAGGCGTTTAGACTGAAATGCGTGAAATTGAATAAAGTAGTATATTTAGCTGGCACACGTATATTTTAAGCCGTGTGAACTGTCTTATGAAGGGATACCAGAATAATGGTTCGCGGGAAGCGCATGCGTTTTGGGGAAGTGGACCCACCTCGTCAGGGCGAGTTAGACCCTAACAACTGAACTAACTCGGCGGCGAGCCATAAACTAGTACGCCATGCATTTTATGGTTGGCTAATGAACATCAATATCACAATTTTCGTTTACTATGCGCAACCAGAAAGCAAACTGTTGGCGCATGATGAGCGAGAGCAGTTTGTTAGCTTCACGTCTTGAAAGGCAGATACATGGCCCGGATAGTCATGCGCTTCGTATTCGTTAATTGCAATACATAACGTTAACTAAGCGCATTGTGGCACTCCATTTATTTTAGTCATGATAGCTATTGACATATATTGATATTGATCAATGTTATTGGTGTTGCGAAACGTAATTTTGCGTGCATGCTTTTCATGCATCATCATAGGCATAATATTGGAGTTAGATCTTAGCGTTGCTGCATTGGCAACAAAAAACATACGCAATGTTCCTCCCTTGGTTGTTGGTGTGCCGAAATGCAGATGTGCGGGTAAGGCAAGCATTGCAAATGGGCCACATGAAGGTGTGCTTCCCACTCACAAATGCCGCTTAGGTTCAGCAGTGCGGCTGAGAGGGGTTTTCCGACTCGGAATACCACACAATGGTAGCAGTTTGCAAAAATGCACCCGCATGCATGACCGCTCACAGTGTTACCAGTCATTATTTGTCTGCACAGCTCCATGGTATGCTCAGCTGTGCTAGCCGTTCACATCTGGCTGTCAGATACAGCTCAATAATTATTCGCTGGAGTGCGTGCAATTGCCATGGACAAGTTTTGTGTAATGTCTGCGGAGAAATCAACCCAGTAATGGTAGCAAAAGGAATAATTACAGGTTTGATAATTCAGAGGATCCAGACATACGCACGGAGCGCAACTAAACCACAAAACAAATGTTTCCTTGCTTACCTACATGCTTACTTATCATCTTACTTTCTTGCTTCGTTGCTCACAATACTATGTCAATTTCCGCTTGCCCTTACCGAAATATGTTGAAAACGGAAAACTGTTGAAATGCTCCACCACATGATCGTGCTGGAATGGAAAGATACGTAATGTCCGGTATGTACCCAATACATAATGTCCAGTACGCATCCAACACATGCCCAGCACGCATCTAATGCTTGATGTCCAGTGTACATCCAGTACGCATTGTCCGGTGCATATCCAATCTGTAATGTCCAGTACGTATCCAATACGTAATGTCCAGTATGCATACAACATATAATGTCCAGTGCGTATCTAATACATAATGTCCAGTATGCGCATCCAACATGTGATGTCCAATGCATATCAAATGCATAATGTTCAATACGAATCAAATACGTAGTTGTAGCGTAGTCGTCTCGCAGGCTCGTGATGAAGTCCAGAAGGACCGCGCGTTGCAACAACTCCCGAAAGTTCAGTGACCCTGCACTTAATGTATTGTGCAGTGGTTAAGGCAAATAAACGGCAGTAAACAGCAATTCGCACGCTTCAGAAGGACGCTTGTACAATGTTTCGATGAGACAGCAGTCAGCGATGTGATACGTTCTGAATTTAGAGGCCGAAAGACAGTTTTTTAATTTACAGATGCGGCGGACCGCGCAGCTCGACAGTCCAGGAAGCTCTGACACATCGGGGGTAGTTCTCTGGGAACATGGCAGCCGAACAGCTGCTGCTCGGCAGCAGACCGCGCCCGGTTGCTCGGCATTGTCCCAAGAGTGCTGTGTCAGCTGCAGAGCGGCCAGCCGGCGATGAGGGGCCGGACGGACCGTTACTGATCGCATTACAGTTGCGGAGCGGTAGGCCGGCTGGCTTACGGGTACAGCATTACGGGCTGCGCAATACGGGATTATACAATCATATGAATGAGGCGGTCAAAACAGTATTTAATATAAACTATGTTACGTAATGTTCAGTACGTATCCAATACGTAATATAGAGTACGTATCCGAAACGCAATGTCCGTATGGTAGTGGTAGTGGTGGTTATGGTGCACCATGGTGACGGGAGGTCCCGATATCTGCAAACTATGTCTTTCTTTAAAAGTATACGCACTGGTATGTCAGAATCAATAATTATGCTTATATTTGAAGTAGCATGGTAACTTGACATGTAATTTAATTGAACAACACTATAGCGAAACACACTGATACTGCCAGCCCACATACAAACCAATAACTATATCGTTCACATCACTGTAGCAGCCATTATTCCACGAACATGCTGGTATATTCGACGACTCATGATTTTGTAGCTTCATTAGCACCAAAACAAAATATAATGATGAAATACTAATAAGATAAAACGATACGTTTTTACTGCGAAAGGTGATGCTCCTTTTTGTTGAAACTTAGCTAACTGGGCATAAAACATGCACGAACCTGCCAAACAGTCATCGAACAGTAAGCGAGAATGGGCTATTGCGCATGAGTGCACTCACTCTTGCCTTCTCTTCTGCTCCTATGACATCATTAATAGTCTTAGTAGACCTCGTTCTGGCTGACTGAGGGTTTCTTTGCCACTTCTGAATGTGGGATACCTGTTTGACTAAGGGCACGAGATGGTCGCTAACCGATATTGGAAGATTATGTTCAGAGATGAACCTCGCCAGCGGTAGCTCGCCCTGGATCACGTCCTGCTGTTTACCATGGTCATGGTTCAGGTCATGGTTCAGAGGTGAACCTCGCCAGCGGTAGCTCGCCCTGGGTCACGTCCTGCTGTTTACCATGGTCATGGTTCAGGTCATGGTTCAGGTCATGGTTCAGAGGTGAACCTCGCCAGCGGTAGCTCGCCCTGGGCCACGTCCTGCTGTTTACCATGGTCATGGTTCAGGTCATGGTTCAGGTCATGGTTCAGAGGTGAACCTCGCCAGCGGTAGCTCGCCCTGGGCCACGTCCTGCTGTTTACCATGGTCATGGTTCAGGTCATGGTTCAGAGGTGAACCTCGCCAGCGGTAGCTCGCCCTGGGCCACGTCCTGCTGTTTACCATGGTCATGGTTCAGGTCATGGTTCAGGTCATGGTTCAGGTCATGGTTCAGGTCATGGTTCAGGTCATGGTTCAGAGGTGAACCTCGCCAGCGGTAGCTCGCCCTGGGCCATGTCATGCTGTTTACCATGGTCATGGTTCAGGTCATGGTTCAGAGGTGAACCTCGCCAGCGGTAGCTCGCCCTGGGCCATGTCATGCTGTTTACCATGGTCATGGTTCAGGTCATGGTTCAGAGGTGAACCTCGCCAGCGGTAGCTCGCCCTGGGCCACGTCCTGCTGTTTACCATGGTCATGGTTCTTTTCTGCGGCGGCAACAAACGCGGGTGCTTACAACAGCCTGCAGAGCCGGTTACGTTCTTCCTGTAACCCTCAGATGTCCAGTGCAACTTCAGATGGGCAGCTTGGCTGTGATCTGCTTGTTGCAGATCTTGCAGAACGCTTTCGCATTATCGTGTTTGGTCTGCACGAACCAGCCTTTCAGTTCCGCCTCGTTTTCCCACTCCTTCCGATATTTCTGTTCATACTCCTCTCCCATCCTGACGCATTATCGCTCTGTGAGCTGCCCCACAAATGTTCAAAATCACAAACACCCAAGCACAGAACTCTACAAACATAAGCACAAAACATCCTAGCTAAAGTCCTGACAACGACGCCGCAACTCCGGTACGCAATTTCCCGCCAATTCGCGCTTGCATGCAACAAGAGGAATATGAATATTTTGCTAGATGAAAAAGTGTAAATATTAAAGCAAGGCATTGGGCATGATATTTGAGCATCTGAATAAGTTTACAAAACTAAAACTGCGCATTGGTTGAATTAGTTTGCTCAAGCTTCGTAAAACTCAAAATTATATTTTGAGCCGCTAGGGGAGTTTGTGTGCAAGCACTGCTGGGCAGTATTCTTCAGATGTAAGCCTTCCCGCCGTATATGTATCAAGATGTAAACATAGCTTTAGCAATGCATAGTGCTATATATGTGTACCTACTAGCGCCACCACGATGAGATATGAGTGAACATAGGCACTATAGATCTCGGTATCATTGTATGGCCTAACTGCATGCGTTCTGAATACAAGTAGATTTTAGAAGAAAAAAATATGGTTATTTCAGAAGAAAATATGAATGAAAATACATAAAAATAAGTTTTAAAAAATACCTTTCGGCGAAAAAAACCAGATCCGACGTACCAGCGTACCAGAAAAGTATTTAAAAAACAGATCAGGTACGATCGTACCATGACTGTATTTTTTTTCCATCTTTAGCAGAGGCAAAGTGCCATCCGCTAGATATTTGTTACGTTAAAGAAAGGGCTACGTTAATCCGGCTTATGTGGCATCCGGTTATATCACAGAAGCAAGAGAGGAAAGATGAGACGCCGGAAAACAAAGAACATGGCGTAAAGGGCCGATACATACATAGCATACAGGTTCATACACGGACATACATGCATACATACACGACAATCAGAAGGACACTTGGAGGGTGGACAGCATCGCAACCTGCGGAGAGGCTCCACTGTCCACCTGCGACCTGAAAAGCGAAGCGGAGGCCCGGCGCCCAGGGCGAGTCGTAGGCGTCGGGCCCGATCTTGTATGTGTAGGTGTATGTTTCACGTACCATGACGGTAAAACAGTGCCAATATATATTGGCAGCTGATAACGTCACCCAGGTGCTGATTTGGGTTCAGCCGGTTTTCACGACAGCAAGAAACAGCAACTACTTTTTCGAGAGTACTTCTGACTAGCAAGCATAGGCGATATGTATAAATTATACGTTATGCGAAATCTTGTTTCATGGTATTGCGATAATCGTGGTAAGCTTTCATGTGAACGTATTAATTATTGCGTAAAATGGTGTTATTTAGACCAATGCCATATCCATCGACACTTCAACTTAAGCGCGGTCGGCTCGGCAGAGCTGGCGGCGCAGTTGGTAGCACGCTGGCTTAATAACTTGGAGGAGCCGGGTTCGAGGACTGGGACAGTGGACGTTCTTGTTGGTGTTGACGGGAACTCGTTATAATTAGCGACGCTGGATTATGATTTTGCTTACATGGGACAATCTTTTGCATAAAGAGAAATGAAGCGCGCAGATATTCTGCAGGGCTGGGGTTCGGCCACCTCAACTTGTGCTATGGTTGACCACTTTTCTATCCAGCCAGCCATATGAAGTACGTAACGCGTTTGCGGCTTAAGGCAGGGTGCTGGCCCCCAGACCCTCACTGGCATGGGCGGCGCGTGATCGTGGGGCTGGGACAGGGGGCATGTCCCCCTGAATTCAACAATTTGAACCTTAACCCTACGACGGCGCATGACAAATATTGAGTTTAAAATTCACGTTTTCCCCCACTCAACTGCACCCGCCAGCCAAAATGATTGGCGCCGCCATGCTCCTTGAGGTGTGCACAAGGGTGTTTATTTTTGAGAATTATTGGGGGAGGGGAAATACATGAAGGCAATTGGCAGGTCTAAATGAATTTGGGTGCACACTCCACAGGGTCCCGTGTTGAAAGTTGGAATTATCGGGGAGCAAAGCCGACATTGAAGGGACATTTGCCCCCCCTCCCAAAGGTATACAAAACAACACACCTGGGTGTGCATATGATCAGGGTAGGTGACTGGTTATCAAAATAAATCAATTGTGTATGTTGCCGAACAGTCAAATGACTTGACCCGCGCTTGAGTGAGAGCGATGCCAGTTCTAAGCTCTACTCCACGCCTCTCCAGAGACCATTCTCCACGAGCACGAGCCAGGACTCCGTAAGCCTTGCTTTGCCAAGGGCAGGCTTTTGCTAAGTCCGGATCCCCGCGAAGCATTTCATGATAATTTCGTCTGTCGAGGTGAACTTGGACTCCAAGACGTGGCGGAAACTTTCAATGAGCAAGGAAGCAACTTTTGGGTGTCTGTTGATCTGGTCGGGTTCTTGGGCATGGTAAACACAACGCTGCATTCATCTCTCTGGACTGGGGGCAGGACCACATAGGATTCCATGTTAAAAGCTGAAATTATAGTGAGGGCACAGCCAACACTGGCGGGGGGGGCAGTGTCATTTCAATGGCATGCAAAACTACACCCCTGGTTGTTGGCTTACATACTAAATTGTGACATTTTGGGGTGATCGCTGCCACGTTCAAAGAAAACGATAAATTGGCAGCATATATAGTGAGTTAATTAATTTAGATGAATGGATGAGTGTCAATGGATTTTGAGAAAAAGGATTCCAAAATCATGATGATGAATGTGAATAAGTTAATGTGATCCCTCAGTTCTGTCAAAATTACTTCTTCTCATTTGGCAAGGATAATAATACCATAAAGGAACTTTGAGTGAGGTAATATACAACAAAAACAAAAAAAACACCGATATTATTGCAGCTTATCTTGGATGCAAGATGTTGACAACATCTTGTATCAACCTTACAACTTCACAAGCCCTTTGGGGGCAAAACTTGGTCAGCTAGGTTAGGTTAGTGTTGTGTTCCGTTGCCATATCGGCGCAACGGCGTCGAAAGTGTATTTGTGTATGTATGTCTGTTCATGAACCTGTATACCATGTATGTATCGGCCCTTTACGCCACGTTCTTTGTTTGACGGTGCCTCACCTTTCATCTCTTGCACAATTGACATAACCGGATGCCACATATGCCGAATTAACGTAATTCCTTCCTTAACGTAACAATCTCTAGCGGATGGCACCCTGCCCCTGCTAAATATTATTTTTTAAACCCATTGTTCGGCCATTGCGTTATTACAGGACAGATGCTCTCCAGTGTTCTCATAATTGAAATATCTCATAGAATCTGGCGACCCGACGGTACGTGACTTGCGTTGGGTACGATTGTTGGACGGCCTAAGTGCTCCGGTTTGCGCCACGACTGTCATGGAGATGTCTGCACCGGGTCCGCCGTCGTTTCTTCCGGCTCCAGGGGATCCTGCTATACCGTGGGTGAGTTGGCTGCCTCTGTTCGAGACGTACTTACTTGCTGTTGGGGGAGAGCACTTCTCGGTTGCGCGCCGACGGGTGCTGCTACTTAACACGCGCCCTGGAGGGCCTCTGAAAATTACGCGCACTGGAGGGGGGGCGGATTCCTCCCCATAAGATCTCGGCTCCTATTAAAGCTGGAGGAACGAAATTCGCAGGGTGGATGGGTACGGTAGTCCACTCTATTATGTGCAAATGTCATGATCTTAGGTCAATATCTTCAAGGTCAAATTAGGTCACATTTGTCAAAATTGTATTGTTTTGCGTGGCTTGGCTTGTCATTGTTATGGATCGTTGTGATTGTGTTTAAATGCTCCAAAATGGGCATCAATGATGTTTTGGACATTACTAATGATGCAATACAGATGCTAGACCCGATATTTGACCTCAGGTCACCTATATAGCAGTACTTTATCAGGTCAGTTACCTGGTCCAGTTACCGGAACCAGGCCGCCCGCCCGACTGCTTCGTCGGGCAGCTCGGCGCAATCGACTTCGCGAAGAAAGGAGTGAAGTACATGAATAAAGTATGGAAACGCAATGACAAACAGAACACAATGACAAACAGTAGTGCATTTATGACAACATTCCAGTTGACCAAGTTTGGTTCCATTAACCTGTCATGAACTTGATCTGACTTGACCTCGGTGACCTAACATGGTCTTGACACTATATAGCATATCAATATACATCAAACAAGTTGCTAGTGTTGCCGAGAACTTTTGCCCTTTTGCGGATATACGGGAAGCGCATCAACGCCAATTTTTGTGGTTTGGCGCTACGAAATTGTTTGACTTTAACGGCCCCTAACTAGAAAAATTGTCGGCAGATTTCAGTTTTTCTTACTTTAAACGACGCGCCGGTTATTTCTAAGCAGGTACACAAACAATGGCATATATGGACCGGTAAAATCTGGAGTTATGTACGAAAAGCCGGAGGGGTGGGCGGATTTCGTCCCCCCCCTTCAGTGCGCGTGTTAATGCGCTCGACACGGAGGGGCAGCGCTTCTTTCATACTCTGTCACCGTCTGTCAAGTCTGAATCAGAAACGGACTTGGCGCATACTACGTCCATCTTGAGTGAGTGCTTCACACCCAAGACGAACATTATTGCTGAAAGGTATAGGTTCAGCAGCCGTGGCCAGTTGGCCGGTGAAACTACGGCTCAATGGGTGGGTGTTTTGCGTCAGATGTCGACAACTTGTAAATACGGAGACAGTGACGACGAATTCATTCGAGATCAAGTGGTAGAGAAGACACTGTCACCTCGACTACGCCAGCGTCTGCTTCTGGAACCAACTCTGGACCTGGCAAAGACTCTAGTCATTACATCAACAGTAGAGAAAGCAGAACGTGAAGCTGCAGTCATGCAAGTCTCCTACCATGGTGAGGTTCAGACAGTGCAAACGGGTGGCGAGCGTGTACATGGCAAGACAGCCCGCCCCACTCAATACCAACGGGCTGTGTCCCCTGTCGGGCTCAGTGGTTCTCGCTCTCGGAGTGCAGCAGCACCACCAGTGCCGAGTAGCAGCACGTCAAGCCCATAGGGCAGCACCAAAGTGCTTCTGTTGTGGTGGACAACACTATGCGAAGTCACCCAACTGTCCTGCCAAGGGACAACAATGCCACAACTGTGAAAAAGAAGTACACTTTGCGAACATGTGTCGTGGAGCAAGGGCAGTTGCAGGTATCCATGCTGTGTCTAATGTGCATGCACTGTCAGTAGGTATGACAACACTGAAGGTACATGTGTCTGTACAAAGAGGTGGTTCCATGGAGATGGTAGTGGATACAGAATCACCAGTGTCTCTAGTGCCAAGACACTGGGTACGTGAGATGCCACTGGACAAAACTGTTGACTGTTTACATGCTTATCAGGGTTCCAGTCTTCAAGTGTTGGGTACATGTAGTGTGCAGATGAAGTGTAGGGGGGTTGAGCATATTCCCAAGCCATATGATGTGCCACATGGTTGTGCCAGCATGGGGCTGGACCTGATGAAGGTGTTCGGAGTGAATGCTGTGGATAACAAGGTATGTGCTATGTCGCAGGCTGAACATCCTGATCATCCTGCCACTTTGGAAGCCCCAAACAGGCCACAGCTCCCATAACCGGTTTCCAGCACAGAGTGAACGTCAACCCAGCCATTCCATCAGTCCGCCAGCCCCTCCGCAGGCTTTCTTGGGCCATCCGCGACCAGGTGAGCACCAGACTGCTTGAACTAGAGCAGGCTGGCTACATAGAGCATGTTCAAGCATCAGAGTGGGCATCGCCAATGGTAGTAGGCAAGACAAGAAATGGTGACATTCGTATCTGCATTTACCTGCGGCAGGTCAATCGTGCTGTTCTGATTGATGGGTATCCGTTGCCTCACATAGAGGATATGTTGCATGGCCTGCATGATGCTAAGTGGTTTACTAAGTTTGACTTAAAAGATGCGTACCACCAGGTTGAATTGCATTCAGATATCCGCAACTTGACAACGTTCATGGCTCCTCATGGCCTGACGAGGTGGATGCGTATCCCCTTCGGGATAGCCTCTGCAGACCCATGTTTCCAACAGGTGATGGAGAACATCCTGAAGGGTATTGATGGTGTTGCAGTGCACCTGGATGATGCAGTGGTGCATGCCCCCACGCGCACATTGCATGATCGCCGAGTAGCGGAAGTGGAGGAGGCATTCCGTGTTCACAGAGTGTGGGTCAACGAGGAGAAGTGTTGTCGCAGAGCGACCCAGATCCAGTTCCTAGGGTACTTGGTAGCGGCAGGTGGAATCCGCATGGATCCAGAGCGAGTAGTTCCACTGGTGCAGTGCGCGGATCCGACCACTGCTAATGAGTTGCAGTCCTTCCTTGGCGCCGTCAGCTACCATTCACGATTCGTGCCGGGTTTCTCCACCTTGGTGGAGCCCATGCGATCTGCTCTGCAAGCCGAACCATTCGAGTGGAAGACAGACCGTTTGGAACTGGTGCAACGGGTAAAGGCGGCGATTTCTGACTCGCCGGCCTTGGTTTCTTTCGACCCTGCTCTGCGTACCATCCTCACTTGTGATGCCAGCGACGTAGGCCGTGGAGCACGTATCACTCAGCTGTCGGATGCTAGGGTCGAGCAGGTTGTCTGCTATGGATCCAAAACTTTCTCTTCTGCTGAGAGGTCTTACTCCGTCGTGGAGAAGGAGGCCCTATGTTGTGTGTGGGCGGTTGAGAAATGACGTCCCTTCCTGTGGGGTAGGATATTTATGTTGCCCACCGATCATTACGCACTTTGCTCCATTTCTGGTCCTGAAGGTTCCAATCGGGTTGAACGTCGAGTGGCCAGATGGGAGGCAAGGTTGTGGAGTTCAGTTTTGACGTTCAGTACTTTCCTTCAGTCACTAAAGTTGTTGCAGACGGGCTGTCCCGTCTGCCTGTTCCGCAGTGCGATTGGGACGATGATGATGACTTGCGGATTGCTCACATCGTGTCCTCCATCGCCGAGGACGAGTTCTGCCCTGCGTCGTAGACCGATGAATGTTTTTCGGTTGTCCGACAGTACGAGCTGGACGGATGGCCGCGGTCTCGTCGCGAGGTAGACGAGCGGGCAGAGACGTGTTTTTTTTCCTGTGCGGGACGAATTGTCCGTGCAGGGATCACTTCTATTCCGAGGAGACCGACTCGTGGTACCGGGCGTGCTGCGACGCCAGGTGGTGGCTAATGTCCACGAGTCGCTCAGTCGTACAAAACGGCGCCTTCGAGAACGATTCTGGTGGCCATCGATGGACCGGGAAGTTGAGGCGCTGCTTCGCGTCTGCACGCTGTGTGCTACCCACGAGAGCCATGTGAAGCCGTGCTGTCCACCCTTACAGGCTATTCCTCTACCCGCCGGTCCATGGCGGAAGGTCATGGTCGGTCTCATTGGCCCCTTGCAGGGCAACCCTCGGGAACGCTACGGTATCGTGGTTTGCGATGTCTACAGCCGATGGCCCGAAGTTGCGTTATGCTCGGATGTCCTCGCGAGCACAGTAGTGGACTTCCTCACCTGTTTGTTCACCGGGGAAGGAGTACCTGAAGTGTTGGTGACAAATAACGGCCCGAAGTTGTGGTCGGCAGAGTTAGCTATCTACCTGCATTCGGTGGGGGTGGATCACATATTTAGCTCCACCTACTCGCCACAAACCTGTGGTATGGTCGAACGCTTCAACCGTACGGTGAAGGACGCGATCCAGACGGCAGCTCTGCTAAAGAAGCCAAGGAGTAAATACGTGCAGAAGTTCCTGCAAAGCTATCGGGTCACAGTGCACCCGGCGACCGGGACATCCCCGTGTCGTGCCATGTGTGGGCGTGATATCCCCGTGTCGTGCCATGCGTGGGCGCGAGATGTGCACCGCCATGGATGTCCTTCCACTGCAGGTAAACAGGGATCCGGTGGTGGCTGATGACGTTCAACACTACCAGGCCGCATACAAACTCCGGCACGACAAGCGTGCGGGGACGCTTCTCACGTGGGAAACCGGAGATGTAGTACGGGCCAGGAATCCCCGGACACGAAAGTTTGCAGGGGTCAGGCCAATTCGTGTCGCGGCCGCGACAGGTCCCGTCAGCTACCGTCTAGATGACGGTCGGAGGGTGCATGCCAGGGACCTGACGGGTGCTGTAGTCATGCAGGAAGAGCCATCGTACGCAGTACTGGATGCGCCACTCGTCGCGATGGATGCTAAGGTTTCGCACGGTTCTCCGTTTTGTGCTCGGCGTCTAGTCCGTCCAGTCGAGCTGAGTTCTACAGAGCAAAGTCCTTTGCCGCGGCGAAGCGCGAGGACGATGCGACCTCCAGAGTCGACTCGCCTGGACCGAACCGTGATTGTATGCCTTGTGTGCTGACATTTGCTGATGTTACCCAGCAAAGTAGTTTTTTTCCAAGACCAGCGGTGGTTGTGTCCCGTTACCATATCGGCGCAACGGCGTCTAAAGTGTATTTGTCTACTTTCATAATATGATGAGGTGCAGTGCTGCATTGAGCATGATTATGAGTGTGAAAACGGCATAAAATAACCTCATGCTCATATTAAAACAAAAAAATAGATCCAAAATCACACTGTATATATTTCGGCCACGAGCCTTCCTCAACAGTAAACATTTTGCTACAAAAGCCACAAAAACACGCATGCCAAGTGCTCCTCGTGACACAGAACCACGAATCGCCTTCATTTTACACATCACAATATCTGCATACTCGTAAAATACATATACACATTAACATAAGCCCACATGAAGGTGTATGATCCGTGTGTGTATGCATGTGTCAACTTGCAACCCAGGTGTGTGTGCGTGTCTGTATGTGGATGCCGTTATGTGTTGCATATGTGCTTGCATTAGGCAGTGTATGGAACCGGTTTTATCAGGACCCAGGATGCCGTCATTGTGTTTAATGAAGGCTTTTTGTTCCTAATCTCTATTGATTCGCTGATTTTGAGCTCTGCTACATCTTTGCAGACTTGCAGAATGGATATGCTGAGTATTTTAAAGTATAAAATGCTGCTAGCGTGAGTTATTTTTAAGTGTTCGTCAAATGGGGTGTTAGTGGCTTTATTTTTAGCGTCTCTTAAGTGCTCATCAAATCTGTCCCTAACCATGCGTTTTGTTTCCCCTATATACGTGATGTTCAATGGTCGGCATAGCTGGCATGTTATAAGGTAGACATCACATACATGTCTTGTCAAAACATCACATACATGGAATGAAATTATTTAAATACGATCAAACCAGCGCCTTAATGTCCGACTTCGCTTCATAACTTATTCAAATTTGCTCCGGTTGTCCCATGTCATGGTTATCTCAGGTATCCTTTCCTATGGATTATGCTGATATTTTCCGCCACGCATTCCTTCAACATTCCCCATTGATATCAGTTTCATCACAGAAAATCTCTCCTTCGTCGTCCGCTGCGGCAACATTCATTCCCGGCCCCACACTCTCGATCAAGGCAAGGCAGCGTCCTATCTCCAACCCTCTTTCTCATTATGATCAACGACGTATTAGAACAACTTCCCCCAATTTCTCCCCTCCTAAAATATTCTCTCTATGCCGATGATTTGGCTATTTGGTGTACACACCCGTCGGGGCAGATTCAGCTAATCACTTTGTTCAACTCGCCATTAATCACATTGATTCATGGTGCTCCCTCTGGGGGCTACAGATATCCCCCACGAAATCGGCAACTATGCTCTTTTCCCGGCTTCCCAGGCATACTCCACCTAGCACACCGCTCCGCTATCGCGATCAAATTATTCCCATCAAAACCTCCTTCAAATATCTCGGAATTATCCTGGACAAATGACTCTATTTTGGCCTCCACATTACTCATCTTAAACAACGCTGCGCTGAGCGTCTAAATCTCCTGCGCTGCATCTCCGGCGGCGACTGGGGTGCAGACAGGACTACTCTTAGCAAAATGTACATCGCCCTAATTCGTTCAATCCTGGAATATAATGCGTTTATCTTCGATCATATATCTCCAACACTCTTCAAATCACTAGAATACACACAAAATCACGCACTCCGCCTCATCACCGGAGCACACCGCACCACACCTACCACCAGTCTCCGGGGTGAAGCCAATCTCCCTAGCCTACAACACCGCAGAACACTACAACTCGTCAGATACCACTTAAGGACAACAACACAGCTAAATCATCTCTCCAATGTCGCATGGTCTAAAGCCCCGGTTCGGCGCTCCAAAACAAAAATAAATACGGCATTGCTATTCACTTGAAGCAGGTTCTCACATCCACACTGAAATTGCTCAATGTTACCCCTGACCGAGTTCCCCCATTTCGCCCATTCTGGCACGTGAAACACCCGAAACTTGAATATCTCTTCAGGCACAATAAAATCCTACTCACCCTCATCGACGTTCAAGTATTTTTTTTTTTAATATCAAGAGGCCCACCCACAACACACTTTCTTTTACACTGACGGCTCCCGTACCAGCAATGGTACGGGCGCCGCCTGGTGCGGTGGGCCCGACACTGGCCAAACCAAATTAACACGTCATCATTCGGTATACACAGCAGAATTAGTCGCCATACTCACTTGCCTCCAACACATCATTGCACAACACATCACTGTCCCTACTACAATCTGCACTGACTCACGATCCTCCGTGGACGCCCTCGTGGCCATACACAGCACCACGCACCCCACACTCCACACCATCCAACACCTCTACAATGACAACCACGCACACCTTCAGTTCACCCTCCTCTGGATCCCCGGACATAGGGGTATCCCGGGGTACGATCGAGCGGATGGTCTGGCCCGAACGGCGATCGACCTCCCCACGAATGAGGGAGTTCCGGTACCACCTGGTGATCTTCTAGCCCTGACCAATAGTCTATTTAAGAAATATATCCAGGACTGCTGGTCACACAACACCACACACCTACACGCTATCAAGCCAACACTCTCCAACTGGCCCTCTTGCAACCAACACTCCCGTTTGAACGAGGTGTGATGCTCGCCAGACTTCGCCTCGGACACACCAGACTGACACACAATTTTTTTTATCGACCACACCGCCTTCCATTTTGTACCACATGTCATGTACACATTACTGTCACCCATGTCTTACTTACCTGTCCAGCATCGACATATGCTCTCTCACATATGCTCCTCATCGTCGCGCTATTATCCAGCATTTCACCAACACCCATACGCAAATTTCGCTTTGGGCTCTCCTCGGGGATGAGCACCCGGCGCTCCTCCAGTTATTTTTCCGCCTTCTACATGACACCCAACTTTCCGAACGAATCTGGTTTCTCTGTTGTACGTTTCCTGGTACAAACTGAATTCGATGTGAAGCTAAAAGCTATGACACGTGCCGCACTCCTCGTTCGCTGTATGACTCCGCTCCACACATCTTCCTCTCCGGCGCTGTAAAACACATACATATAGGTTATCTCACACTAGGTAGGCAGGGACCGATCCAATTTGCCAAAACGGACGGTTTCCCTTGTAATATTGCGCTTGGTTTTTACCTACGGGTTTTCCAAGCAGCTTGGTTTTCCCCTTATCAGGTTTTTCCAAGCTTTAACCTAAACATATACCTACACATACAAGGTTAGGCCTGACGCCCACGACTCGCCCTGGAAGTCGGGCCTCCGCTTCGCCATTTCAGGTTGCAGGTGGGCAGTGGAGCCTCTCCGCAGGCAACGAAGCTGCCCACCCTCCAAGTATCCTTCTAATTGTCGTGTATGTATGTATGTATGTCTGTATGTTTCACCTGTGTATGTATGTATCGGCCCTTTACGCTACGTTCCTCGCTTGCCGGCGTTTCATCTTTCCTCTCTTTCTTATTTGATATAACCGGATGCCACATAAGCCGGATTAACGTAACCCCTTCTTTAACGTAACAAATATCTAGCGGATGGCACTTTGCCTCTGCTAAAGATGGAAGGAAAAAACTTTGTTATAGCATGTAAATACATGAAAAATACATGACTATGTACTCAGCAATGCTGATCATTTTTGCCTTAAACTGGCGAGTTTTGCTTGTGATACGTCGTGTTACATCGGCAATCCAGTATACACAACACAACATTCACCGTATCATCTGGATAATGGCATAATTGCCATTCAGATTCAATGATATGGATGTGGAGTGTGGATTGTGGAGTCGATGTTTAATGTGCTCAAAGAATCACCGAAGACCGAACCTATGAGGGGAGGGGTCTAAGGCCAGTTTTAGCAGCTGCACCAACTGACGTTGATCCCCCCCCCAGGCCCCATACGTTTCTGGTTCAAGACTGCTTCAAATAATTCCAAGATACGTCAGCGTAGGTGCCATAAAGAACGCAAATGTTTATTATCCCACTAATTAATATCATTTAGTGTTGTTTATGTCATACTCTGTTGCATTGATGTTGTTCACGACATGATTCTGATGGAATTGATGCGACGAATTCAATTTTCTTACTTTCTGCCGCTCGTCCGACACATAAGTATACGGAGTATTAAAATACATTATCTAAATTATTTACATCTGCAAAATGTCATAAGCAGATGCGCTACCTACCATAGTGGATAAGTAGCCGCGTTTCTAGACTTCTGGTCTCCCATTACTGCAACATGAGAAACTTGCGCCATATTTGACGCCATGGGATTATGGGCAATCGCTAAGATCGCCCATATGGGCGATCGCTGGTATCGCTGGGATTAAAGAGAGATACTTCGTATGGGCGATCGCTGGGAAAATTCGATTAATTAAATTCGATGATTAGTTCTCTACTTCCTACATCTTCTGGTGGTTAAGAAATGCAGATATCCGCTGAGCTTTGATGCACCTCATGTCTTTTGTTAAATATGCTCCCAGATTGGCTACTGAACCGAGGCCCTGACTCGGTTTTCTTTTTTGGAACCGTTGCGTTTTTCTTCGTTTCGGATGTGTCTCAGGACTCCAGTCCATTTTTTTACGAACTCAACACATGTTCCAAACCCCTACTCGTTTTAGGTTTTCGTTGCTTTTTCGTACACCGAGGATATCTTTTAAATATTGGGGAGTATTCGAAGATCCCGATGTGTTTATTTAGTGTCCGGTCTTTTTGTTCTTTTTGAGACCATGTTGCTTTTTGCAGGACCCGGACTCATTTTCAGGCCCTTATACGGTCTCATGACCCCTGTGTACTTTGAGAGCTTCTGGTGCAATTTTCTAGACCTACCGGTGTGTTTATTTTGGGCTGCCACGCATGTTTTAAGGCACTGTCGCTTTTGCGAGACCCTGTTCGCTTTGGAGGGTCAGGTGCATTTTTGGCCCCCGTTGTGCTCTTAGGGTCCCGCTGTGCTTCTGACGCACATTTGTGGGACCCAATTACGATCTTAGGGCTTCGGTGCGATTTTTTGGGCCCTGGCACGACTTTTCGCGCCTAGGCGCATGGTTCAGGGGACCCAACGCCAGTTTTCTGGGCTCAACGCGAGTTTTGGGATCTATTCTGATTTTTGAAAAGTCCGATTCCCTGCCTGATATTTCGGTCCACTGGCGCAATGTTTTTGTGTCCCGCTTCGATTCGTCGAGCTTTTTTCGCGGCCTTGCGTGATTTGTGAAGCCATCTGGTGCTATTTTCGGTGCTCCAGAGCCATTTTCATGATTCGGACATTTATTTTCGGAATCCCTCCTTATTTTGGAGGGCTCCGGCTTGATTCTTTTCGGGTACCGATGCGATTTTGTGGCCACACTGTGCTTACGTGGAGCACTAGACGACACTTTTTTGGAGCTCGAACAGGAATTTTTGATGCCCAGACCCAAATTTTTGGGACTACCAACGTGGGAATTATTGGTCCCGAGCGCGATACTTGAGGGGACCGGTTCGAGTTTGCGGGGCGCGTCATACTTAGCTGGGCCCCAACGCGATTTTGGCGGTTCCTGGTGAAAGTTTTCGAGCCTCGGAGCGAGTTTTCGGGTGCTCGCTTCATTTATTTGGAGTCCCATACGCGAATATTGGTGGCCCGACACGAATTATGGTGGACCCAGTGCGATTTTTGTGGGGCCCCGGCGTGATTCTTGGGAGTCTCAGCCCTAGGTCGATCAACCTAGGGCACCACAAATACCAATTTCTCCCCGGATTTGGGCCACTTTATTTTGGCATCTTGTAAAAACATTAATTTCATAAATGTTACTGCCCTCCGTTAGACGTCAGACGCAATGTTAATGCGGACATAGGGGGATCTCCAGTAAAGAAAGAAAACAGGTAGGTTCCTGATGCCATTCAAGAACTCCGAAACATGCGCCTGCATCAAGCCCGCCCGGATGCTCACTAGTGTGTGCGCGAATAATATAGTTACCATTTATGAGACTCTGTCTCCACAAAATACGATGCGAGATGCATTTATGAAAGGTAGCTTTCCTTCAGACGTCAATTTTGTTCCCACTTACAGCGACATATTGCGCATATTGTTACTTTCCGTATTTCCTTCTGGAACTATTTTCAACCATAGACGGCCGGCCGCCGGCGGCCTCCGGCCCGTCCCCAACCGCACGCCATTCATAATATGGCGTGGCGCGGGATTCCTATTCCCTGAATGTTAATGGGCCCCAACGGCAAAGTTACAGGCAGATTTTCATATTTGAAACGATAGGCGATGGGCCTGGCATGAGTTCCGCCACCATTAGAGTTGAGGCTGACAGATTTTCACGACATTGTTTAAAATCACTACGCTTATGGGCGTTGAAGGGAAAGAATGCATCTACAACCGTGAATTTCTCCTACACCATTTTGGCGTGGCAGAGCCGATGTTGTTTAGTATTGTTGAAGGGTGGAACTTTACTTTTTGTCGTGCCACCGTTCGGCGGCCCTACGGATCCTTTAGGCAGCAACCGTTTGCGCTTGACGTGCATCGAGCCATGCCAGAATGTTAATAATGTCGCAAATCTTTATGTCAAAAGGTAAAAAGTGGCAGGGTTAGATATCTATAAAAGTAGTCGAGTATGGCATCAGAAGGCAGCTGGTTTTATGCCGGTTTATTTGAGACCATTGACAATTAATTCGCTAATGTAGAACATCTGATACGCAATTAAAAGAAAAACAATGTGATAATTTCAGACACAAATCCTGGAATTTAGTCCAAAAATGACACGGCTTTTATGCCGGTTTATTTAAGACCATTGGAAATTAATTCGGTAATGTAGAACATTTGATATACAATTTAAAGGAATACAATGCGATAATTCGAGACACAAATTCTGGAATTGAGTCCAAAAATGACTGGGTTAAATATCTATAAAAGTAGTCGAGTATAGCATCAGAGGGCGGCGGATTTTATGCCGGTTTATTCGGTGAAGACCGTTGGATATTAATTAGAATGGAAATTAATGAATGGAATGGAAATGGAAATAGACCGTTGGAAATTAATTCGGTAGTGTAGAACATCTGATATACAATATAAAGTGAAACAATGTGATAATTTGGGACACAAATTCTGGAAATGGGTGCAAAAGTGACAGGGTTAAACCTTCATAGATGTTATTCAAAGTGATATAAAAATGTAGCACGTTCGATTTTCGTGTAGTTAAGAACATTGGAAATTGTCAAGACGTGACACAGAAGATGTATGACACGTTTTTATCACAAGATGTTGAGTGGCCAATTGCTCCCACTTCACTTTAAGGGCAAAGTGACAGGGTGAAATGATTTGATAATGAAACGAACTACACATCATAAGAGAGCTTGTTTCAATATTGTTCAAATTGTCCCATTGGAAATTACTTGCACCTCGTCTAGAAACCAGAATATGGCATTAATCAAAGCAAGCCCACTCTGGCGCTGTTCCTTCACAAACCCACCACCAGTGCGGCGCCACCGGTATTATGTCCGTTTCTGACGCATAACGCTTCCAGTTTTCCATGAAACTAGCCTATCCGGTGACAAAATAATCGGGAAATGCTTAATCGAAAAACTACTACCGAACATGGAGAACCCATGTTATGCCGAAACGACTTCTTCCCCCTTCGCTTCGCATTGTGCCCAATTTCATTATTGTTTTTGTGATGTGGGTTGTGGATTGTGACATGGGTATGTTACTTCAAATTTCCCTCAATCAAAACGGACTAAAAACAGGACGAAAAGAAACAACAAGTAACCATCATAGCAAACTCTACATTGCGATCAGTTCTAAATGAGCAGTGTGATTATTGATTTGAGAAAACTCAAAATAGAGTTGCTTGTGCTATTTCAATTATCAGAGGATAGTCACCACCAATACTAAGGAATACTTAGAAGAACCGCGAGAATCTCGTTACCTCTCGCTAGAGATTTTGGACAATCTTACACCTACCTAGGTTGAACACGAGTACCATGTCGTACTCGACATTTGTGCAGCATTGCTTGAAAATTCATTCATTCAGCATTCATTGCTTGCTTGACCGCAGGCGTAGGAACGTCTCAAAAAGTGGGTGGGTGTCAGGGTCAACAGCAGAGGCGCACCCAGGAATTTCGCAAAGTGCCATGGTTGAACACTTTTGGATAGAGAACCTAAGAATATTAATAGTGAGCACACAACTTTCAACTCTGAGGGGGTGGGAGAGGCAGGCCTCCTGGGCGCGAATATGGCTAACAACAACATGTGGTACTGAAAAAGAACTATCATCGCAGCATCAGTACTCTCAAATTCACACTTTTCGCTGGACTTGGAACTATTTTTAAGACTGATGGATTCTTTTGTAATAATAGGTTTGTCTTCCTGGTGAGAGTGAAATCATCAGTATTACTGTTTAAACAAAATGTATCCAACTTCCGCTATGTGCATGTGTGTGTGTGTGGGGGGGGGGGGTGCAAGCTCATTACAGCCTCACTAATAGCTATGTGATGTGCCCTAGTTTCCATGATATAGTACTATACATCTTTAAGATGTCCCCGTTGTAAATGTTCACCGATGTTGGTGAGGAGAAAGAATAAGCAAGAACGTAGCTTACTTACTGGCTCATGGCAAAAGAAGTCTCATGATTGATACTGGAGAGGATGAGAAACAGAAAAGACGGGTGATCGCTGGTTGAAAGTTATTTAATCCGGCATGTGGCACACCAACACAACAACAACAACCGGAAACAGCCGACATCACCACACGGTGGCAGGCTGGCCAAATTCATACATACATACACACACACACCAAGATTGGCAGGCTGACATACTGGGGCAAAGAAAAAGGGAAGAAATAAAAATACATGGTGTGGTGTTCGTACTCAGGGACTAAATCCAACACCTAGATGATCAGTCACCTCAATCACCTCTGTAGTACACTTCTTGCACCTTAGAATATCCGCCACTTGAAACGATATGCTACAACTACATCATGTAACACCCGGCTGAAACGGAAGGTAAGCGCTTATTTTTGGGACCAACAATTCAGTGCAACACAGCTGACAAGTGACAGCACACGGCACCGCATCAAGTCATAACGTGCTCAAACTTAACACGCGCACTGGGGGGGCAAATCCGCCCACCCCTCCGGTTTTTCGTACATAACTCCTGATTTTACCGGTCGATATACGCCATTTTTGCGTACCTGGTTAGAAATGACCGGCGCGTCGTTTAAAGTAAGAAAAACTGAAATCGGCCGAAAATTTTCGAGTTAGGGCCGTTAAAGTAAAAAAAAAAATCCTAGCGCCAGACCACAAAAATCGGCGCTCATGCGTTTCCCGTATATCCGCAAAAGGGAAGTGTTCTTGGCAACACTAGCGACTTGTTTGATGTATATTGATATGCTATATAGTTCCAAGGTCATGTTAGGTCACCGAGGTCAAGTTCATGACAGGTTAATAGAACCAAACTTGGTCAACTGGAATGTTGTCATAAATGCACTACTCTTTGTCATTGTGTACCTAAGCGTTTCCATACTTTATTCATGTACTTCACTCCTTTCTTCGCGAAGCCGATTGCGCTGAGCTGCCCGACGGAGCAGTCGGGCGGGTTCCGGTAACTGGAACAGGTAACTGACCTGATAAAGTGATGCTATATAGGTGACCTGAGGTCAAATATCGGGTCTAGCATCTGTATTGCATCATTAGTAATGTCCAAAACATCATTGATGCCCATTTTGGAGCATTTAAACATAATCACAGCGATTCATAACAATGACAAGCCAAGCCACGGAAAATGAGAAAAGTTTGACAAATGTGACCTCATTTGACCTTCAAGATATTGATCTAAGGTCATGAAATTTGCACACAATAGAGATCACTACCGTATCCATCCACCCTGCGAATTTCGTCTCTGCAGTTTTAATAGGAGCCGAGATCTTAGGGGGGCAGAATCCGCCCCCCTCCCGTGCGCGCAATTTTCAGAGGCCCTCCAGGGCGCGTGTTAAACAACAGCAGCAACAGGGCAGCACTGCTCCGCTCCCCAGGCACCAACCTGTAGTGCACGTTCACACCGCTAGATGGCTACAGGTCTGACCGGTATCAACCGTCACACTGGGCTCTTCTTCCAAATTAGGTGCCTACTCTCACGTCTTGTCGGCCTCCTCCATCCTGTCTACTTACCCATCTTAGGGAATCCTCTTGCGTACAGGGGCTCCCTGCTATTTTTAGGGGCTTCCTCTTGCAAATTATGGTCCTCCGCTCGCGTCTTAGGGGTCTGGTCTCATATCCTGGAGCCTCATGGAGTATTCAGTATTATACGCTCACAGATAACCAGAGCCCATTGACTACTCCGCCCCGCCAGTTTTGCGCGATTGACTGCCCGTCGCCGCAGTTCTTTATTTTTCATTTTCGTGGGGCGACACCCATCGCTCTTTTCGTTCGTTTCTAGTGGTGACACCTGTCACCCCGCGTGGATTTGTTTTTTCTCTCATCGTATTTCCGTTCCCTGTGTTTCTGAGTGTTCTTGTTTATTTAGATTTCATTAGGTAGGTTTTTTCCCCGCGATGGGGAAAAAACGAAAGAAAGATACAGACCCCAGCTCGCCACCGGACTCCGAGACGGAATTTCCACCACTCACTGCACCTGACGACCATCGCGCGACCCCGGACTCTGCACATGATGTCCCACCTCTCGATACCACCGTTGATGACCCGCGCCGGACAATTCCTTTGGACGACGCCATGGAAGCCCTTTGTTCCTCACCGACCCCCGCTCGTACCAAGACTACAACCTGGCCTCGCAATTCCGACCAGACCATCACTCTCCACGCCGCAGAACCACGCCCTAACCAGACCACGCCATCCCAACCTGAACCCATCGAACCCTACCTCGACAGTGCTGGCTCTTTCATAGTAGTCAAGCCTATCGAGGAATCCGTTTCCTTCCGCTTACTCCTCTCCATCTGCTCCTTAGCCAATCCTGATATCGAAGCCCCTGCCAACGGAACCATTGTCATCAAAACCCAAACCAGAGCCCAGACCAAAGCCCTCCTTCGTACCACCACATTTTGTGGTAAATCCGTCACCATATCACTCCACTCCAACCCCAACTTCACCAAGGACACTATCTTCGCGCCGGAGCTCCGCTTCATGTCCGAAGCGGATATCCAAACGGAGCTCAGGCCGGAGGGGGTGACCCACGTCCACCGAATCACCTCTTTTAAAGACGGCCAGAAACGGGATACAAGCCTCCTTGTCCTCACCTTCAACTCTACCACTCTTCCCAAGACTTTCCTCGCCGGCTACATCCGATACCAAGTCCGAGTATTTATTCCCAATCCCCTCCGCTGTTTCAATTGCCAGCGCTTCGGGCATGGCAGTAAGACGTGTCGCCAAACAGCCCGCTGCCCGAAGTGTGGTGAACCACCCCATCCTGGTTCCATCTGCTCAAAGCCTGCTCACTGCCTCAGCTGCAACACATCCGACCACCTCACCACTTCCAACCTCTGTCCAGTCTGGCGACGGGAGAAAGAAGTTTGCGCCGTCAAGGCCACGACTGGTGTCTCCTACCCGCAGGCCCGGAGGACCGTCGAAGCCACCACCCCGACCACCAAAACGTACGCCCAGGCGGCCACCATTGCTCCCTCTAAACCTCGCGTCGAAACAAATTCCACGTCCACACAAACAGAACTTATACCAGGCCTAGCACCCCTCACCAAACTAAAACCAATCACCATGTCGACACAAATAACTCCGGTTCCCTATACACCGACCACTCCAGCTCCTAACAAGCGGACCACTCCAGGAAAGAGTGACAGGCCCCGCAGTCATTCGGCTGCGGGAGCAACTTCCCGTTCACCATCAGCGGGCCACCGATCGAGCCCTGCACGTCCAGTGCAGGCCGGCGCCCACCTGACGCGACCGACTTCCAGCCGGCGGGCATCCCCCGCGACAGTAACCGGCCGCCGTGACCTCGCCAAGGTCACCGGTCGGCCGGACGGCTCTGGCGGGTCCACCGCCGCCGTCCGCACCCAGCCCACGTGTCCGTCGGAGCTACACTCTTGGCTCCGGCATGCACCGAAAGGTGCCGACAAGCATTAACACTTTTTCTCCCAATGTCTACATTTTTACAATGGAATTGCCATAGTTTATTATCCAAATGGGCCGAAATGAAAGCTTTCTTCAGTATTCTCACACCAATTCTCATCGCACTCCAAGAAACATTGTTTTTGCCAAATGATACATATAACTTCAATCTTTTCAATTACTCACTGTACCGTCACGACGAGGTCTGTGGACCACATCGCAGTGGCGGTACAGCACTTTACATCAACAATGATTTTACACATACACAAATAACACTTAATTCACCATTACAAGCAGTAGCTTGTACTGTACGTTTGCATGGTAGGAATATAGATGTATGTTCGGTTTATATTCCACCACAAACCGACAACACATAATGTTTGACAAAATTAGAAAATCTTATAGCACATTTCAAGAATCCTTTCATTTTACTTGGCGATTTTAACGCCCATAGCCCAGCGTGGGACAGAACACGCACACTTCCAGACACTCGTGGCCGCATCATTGAACACATTTTATACAGGCATAATTTAGTACAACTGAACACCGGAGAACCAACCTTTTTTCACCTTAGACATATACAGTATCAGCTATTGATTTATCAATATGCTCTCCGACTCTGGCCAATGATTTTGACCGGACCGTTGACACCGACATTCATGACAGCGACCACTACCCCATCAAATTAACACCCACATTTTCAACTGCGGCCGATACCACTCCCAGTTTTATCCCCCGCTGGAATATTTCAAAGGCCGATTGGACAACATTTCATGAACTTTCACATATTCCATACAACCTCAACATTTCTCCCGTCGAAAACATTAACCAAATCACAAAAAAAACACTTTTCGAAGCAGCTTCTACCGCTATTCCACTCACAAAACCTTTCACAAAAAGAACACCAGTACCTTGGTGGTGCCCCGAAGTAGCACAAGCCATCGCAGTTAGAAAACGAGCATTTATAAAAAAAAATCTTACACATCCCGATTCATGTAATTTACTTCATCGAAACCAGGAACGAGCTCGAACCCGCCGCATCATTCGCGATGTTCATGGTCTTCATATTTGCAACAACTCACCTCTCAAACACCACTAAGCAAAATCTGGCAGATAATCCGTCGGTTGTCAGGACGCACCCCATTTAAATCACTCCCGGCCCTTAAAATCCAAAATACCACCATTACAGACCCACAAACAATAGTAAATACAATAGCGGACACCATGGCCCACAATAGCTCTGATAACAACTACAAACCGGAATTCGTACAAAATGCACAACACACTTTTCACACCGACTTGACACAATTCGATTCTGACAACACTGAAACATACAATTCTCCTTTTCAAATTTCAGAACTGGATACTGCAATTTCCTCCGCCGGTAATACTTCTGTAGGTCCCAACAAATTGCATTATTTTTTTTTCAGACATTTATCTGACGACACGAAACATTGCATCTTGCGAACATTTAATTCATTATGGTCAGATCATATTTTCCCTGAATCCTGGAAGGAAGCCATCATCATTCCTATACCAAAACCCGGCAAAAATCACAGCAACCCAAACAATTTTCGACCCATCGCTCTCACTAGTTGTCTAGGAAAACTTTTGGAACGTATGATTATAAAAAGACTGATCTGGTACTTAGAAACAAATTCTCTCTTATCTCCGATTCAATGCGGCTCTCGTCATGGACACAGCACAATAGATTATCTCATTTGATTAGAAACGGACATCTGCCTTGGTTATAACAACAACATGAACACACCATCGCAGTATTTTTAGACATTAGCAAAGCATATGATATGATATACAACCCGGATTAATTTCCAGACTTCTTCATATCGGCGTCAAAGGGAATTTAGCTCATTATTTGATATGATTTTTGTCTGGTTCCCGTTATTTTCATCTCCGGTGCCGGTCATCGATTCCGAGTTGCATTTCATGAAAAACGGATTACCACATGGAAGCTGTTTATCGCCAGTTTCATTTAACATCATCATTAACGATATTTTCGCCGACATGCCACCTAAGTTATCAGTCTCCCTTTTTGCCGACGACAGCACTATTTGGTGCACAGATAAAAATGAAAAGCATTGCTTAATTAGACTCCAAAACGCACTTGACCAGGTATACCAATGGTCTCTCAAATACGGTTTCACATTTTCGCCTCCAAAATCTGCCAACATGATATTTAGCAAATCACCTCCAAGCCCACATCCGGAAACACTTCTTCACCTCGGAAACACTGACATACCTTTTGTAAATTCTTTTAAATTTCTTGGCATTATTTTTGATCATAGGCTTTCCATGCATCAACACATCAAACACGTCCAGACCAAATGTTTTCACCGACTCAATTTATTTCGCTGCATTGCGTCTTCATCATTCGGATCCGATCGTCATACACTTTTACAATTGTACAAATCCTTGGTTCTTCCCATTATATAATATGGTTCGGAAGTTTACGCAGGTGGCAGTACCTCCGCTTTGAAAATTTTGGACACCTTACAAAATAAATTTATCTGCATAGCACTCGGTGCAATGACCACATCTCCCATTATTTCTCTACAAACCGAATCAGGAATCGCACCACTAGCTCTCCGAAGAATGGAACAAACACTTCGGTATGCCGCAAAAATTCAATGTAGAGAACACCACCTCACACACGCATCTTTACAAATCATCCCAAATCTACACCACGAATATTTAGGTCCCGCTGAAAAGCGAACCGGCCTTACCATAGGTTAACGTATCAAAACTTTGTCTACACAACTCCAATACAACATTCCACATATTACTGCTCTTTCTCCACCAACTACACCACCGTGGCAGATGACCGAAAGGCATATTTTCTATCTCACCACCACTCCAAAATCACAGCTTTGTCCAGAATACGCCAAACAAAAATTCCACCAGTTTCGTTCTCGTTATCGTCATGTTCCTTTTGTTTTCACCGACGGATCCAAAGACCCAAATTGCACAGGAAATGCCATTGTTTCCGGTACATACACAAAACAACATCGCCTGCCAAACGGGACCTCCATTTTCATCGCCGAATTGCATGCCATTCTCACTGCCCTTCGCTATGTCCGCAACCGTTCAATTTGTCATCCCATGCGCCATGTCGTCATTTGTTCCGACTCAAAATCTGTTCTTCAATCTCTTTCTTCACTTTCCTTTTCGCACCATTGCCATATTTCCATTTATGACACACTTGAAACACTTCATCTGATGGGCATGAAGGTCCGTTTCATGTGGGTGCCCAGTCACTGTGGCATCCCGGGAAACGAGGAAGCAGATCATTTCGCAAAACAATCATTACAATTACCACACATGACAGAAATCCCACCACATTTTGACACCATCAAATCAACAATACGACAGAACATTCGACATTTTTGGAACCAACAATGGACTGAAACCACAAACCACACACAATTACGTCCCATCAAACCTGTCATCGGAAACTGGACCACATCATATAAAAAAACAGACAAGAAGAAAAAGTTATATCGCGGCTCCGCATTGGCCACACTTTTCTCACCCATCGATATATTTACACTGCTTCATCTCGATCTTCATGCCCATCATGCAACACTCATCTTACCGTTTCACATATTCTCCTACACTGTTAACATTACCATGAACATCGAAAAACACTTACCAACTACTGCCGTGCACACAACATCCCCCTTTCTTTGCCCACGCTGTTAGGAGATGCACACCCTTTTCTCATCAATCCCCTTTTCATTTTTTCCCCGAAAAACGAACTTACTTCAGGACTTGTAAATTGACTTTTAGAACATAATATTTTTTTCTCTCTATTTCTATTCACGGCACGAAATGGCCTGAGCAGGCCAAAGTGCCTAACATAATAAAATCAAATAAAAAACCTGGAGCCTCCTTGCTGGTTTTGGATGTTTTCTCGTGTGTCCTACCCTCCTCCATATTCCATGGTTCTCTCCCGTCTTAGAGGGCCTCCTCTAACATCATGGGGCCCTTTACCATCGCCTGAGGCTTCCTCTCATGTTCCAGGAGTATTATCTGCGATATTAGAGGCCTCCTGTCACGCCTCGTGGACCTCCTTTATCCTGGCGAAGCCTTACCCGTCTTGTGGGAATCTTCAATTTTGGAAACCTCACCTCCTTCCATACCTGCTTACCACTCCTATCTTTAGGGTCTTCTCTCATTTCCTGAGAACTCCTTCCGGTCTTCGGGGCTCATTCGGTCCTGCGGGACCTCCTTATCCGTCTTGAGCGACTCCTTTCGAGTCTGGCAGGGGCCTCATTTTCTTTTCCAGAAGCCTTGTTTTTCCAATTATGGGCCTCCCCTCACGTCTTGGGGGCTTCCTACTCTGTGTTTTGATTCGATCTTTGCCCATCTTAATGGTGGCCTCTTATCTCCTGGTGGACTCCTCTTCTCTTCCAAATTGCAAGCAATCTGTCCTATCTCAGTGGCATTGTCATTTCCTGGCGATCTTCTTACCCGTCCTGGGGCCTTCTTTTCCACCCGGGAGACATCTCTTTTATCCGATGGCCCTCCTTTCCTATTCTAGGGGTCTCCTCGTTCATCATGGGGCTTCATTTCCAAGCTTGTGGCGTCCTCTTCCAAATTTGGTGCCTCCCGCCACGTCTCGGGATCATCTTTTCTATCTTGGTGGAACCTTGCCAGTTTTCATGCCTCCTTTTGCGTCTCCGAAACCTCATCTCACTTCCACTGGCTTTCTCTTCCGTCTTAGGGCCTCCTCTCATTTTCTGGGGCCTCCTTGCCCGTGCTGAGGCCTCCTTTGCAATCCCGGGTGCCTCCGTGCCAATTCTTGGCACTCTCTTGATTGCTGGGGCCTTCTATCCTCTCCTAGAGGGCTTCTTTTTCAAATTAGGGGCCGGACCGGCGTCCGGGGAAATATCTTCTATCCTATGTCGTCATTTTTTTTATTGTCGGGGCCTCCTCTTCCATATTGGTGGCCTCGTTTTCCAAATTAAGAATATCCTGCCACGCATCGAAAGCCTTCTTGTCTAACCTGGGTGGCTGCTTGCCCGTCTCGGTGGCATCTTTTTCATCCAGGGGGCCTCCTCCCCATCTCTGTCCTACGTCTCTGATAGGGACCTGATCAAATTTCCTGGTGCCTCGTTGCCAGCCTTCGGGCCTCCTTGACAGCATGATTTTCTGTCCCGTCGGCCCCTTGCTTACATTTTTCCTGTGCATTTCCGGGCAGGAGCCTCCTCAAATGTCATGGGGCGCCCCCCAGTCTTACGGCATGGGGGCCACTGTCCCCTGCTCCCGGTGGCGACGCCTCTGGTTGAGTTATGCTTTAAAAAGTAATGCTTCGTCCAAGCATATTTTTTAACCAAATATCCCTGGATATATACCATTATTGCATTTTTCTGGAACTGTGCTAGATATGTCAAGAATAACATGTATTCTTAACTTGTTTCAACATATAGCAAAAACTTAAAACCAGTAAAGTTTGGTTCAATACATTTCCCTTCAGTAAAGCTGTCATGAGCTCTGGCATGTTTGTACATGTGCTGTAAGCTTGGTGCTGTGTGTCAAAATTATGGTGGAATTCTTCAGTTTCAAAGCAAGGCTAGGGTTGGACACGGTTGAATTCGTTTTTAATGCTGCATTTCGAGAGCAAAATGTTTGACATTCTATTTCAAAATTGTCATTTTGTCCTTCTGAACCACTTATCTCATTTATGTATTTTTCCAGGTAGTTTGGGCATGTCTATCAAACAGGAATAAGTTTGGATTCATTGGCCAACATGTCCAATCTTTTGGCGAAAAGGTCATGTCGAAATAGCTCATAATTTCCGAGGGAGGATGATAATGTTCTGGATGACAAACATCCAGTACAGGAATATTTTTCCAACCCTGGTTGGACAGAGTACATGTCAGCAGTCAGCAGGGTTGGATTTGTGCTTTGTAATCTTGGATGTGGAGAATATTTTTTAAGGTAATTGAATATGGAGAGGATATTTTCTTCCAGCCTATGACGTCAGAATCTCGGCTTGCATTTTCCTATGAATCTTGAGCACATGACAGAGCAGTGTCAATGTCAAAAACTATCATTGACCTACAAGTGAGAAAAATGAGGAAGATTTCCTCAAGAGGATGATGTTCTGGATGCCCCAAATCCAGAATTAGCCTATTTTCCAACCCTGACAGTCACTGATCTGGTGGTATATGTACCCACCCCTTTTCTGATTACTGTCGATCGCATATTCTTCCATGCTCAACTGAGTGCGGTGATGCCAGTGTGCAAGATTTGGCTTGTGGGTGCAATATCTTGATACCTTATGGCGAACCAAATATTTGAATTAAAATTAGCATTATTCGCGTTGCTCGTAGTTAACCCCACTATCGCCTATTCATATATCTTCTGCATGCATTTAGTTTTGTGTGAATCCTTTTCTCTTTTATCAAGGTGAGCTGGATATCGGCCTTCACGTCGGACCTGGCCCCGCACTGCAGGAGCCGAACTAAGGGCATGGATTCGCGCGGCTACTTCAAGGACAGCAACAACAAGACGTTGTCCTACAAGATGAACGACATCCGCATAGTCAGTACCGGGCGCACCATCCAGGTGTCACCGACCTGGAGTGTCGTTGGCACTGCACTGGCGGCTGCGCCTCGCCTGCATATCAGCAGCTTGATTCCCAACATCGTGCCGCCAGGGTCCGTCCGCGCCGCTCACCACGCCCTGAAGAAACTGCCGTGCTCGCAGTGCACGTATCGGCACTGATGGTACATCTGTGGCATATCTACATCTGTGCCACGTTTGGCACAAACCACGTGCTGACCACCAAAACGTCTCAGATCAGTTGATCGTTCGGCGGAACGCCCCTGGCGTGGCACACACAGACTGCATCAAAGAAAGAGTGCTGCAAAGAAACCCTCGCCTGAACAACTTTATCCTTGCAAGCATTGGGGAGGGGAGCGATGGAAGGAACTGTGATTTCCCGCTACAAGTCGTCGATACACCTTTAGAGGTTAGCATAGCTTACGTCTGTAGAGATGTGGCAAAATGGTAGTAACTATTTGGACATCGCATGAAAAGAAACGCATTAAAAGCCCGGCTGTCCCCCAAACGTTTTCCCCTGGCGCCACCCTGAGAGCGGCATCGCCACGTCTCGAAGTGCAAGTGGCCCATATCCACAGCCGCAAGGTTCCAGCGACGCATTTTTTAAACTTAATTTGACATTGTGTGTAGTGGTTGCAGAATTTTCGACATACTTTTAGAAGGTAAAAATAATGATTTTTTGTCTTCAACAACAGGTCAGGCTAGGTTAGGTTCGCTTATGTTTTTAAGTGGATTTTTTAATCAAAAGATATTTTTTTGGAGGATTGTCCACTTAAAACAAAATTTCTTGCATGGAAGGTTAGGCTAGGTTAGGTTAGGTTATTATGCACTTTTCAAACTTTATTTTAAGCATTACTTTTTACTATATCATCCAAATCCAAGCCCCTTTTTGGGTGTAAGTTTGCCTCCCAACTGAAAAGTATGCATTTGCAGAGGAAATGGTTGGGTGTATTATATTCGCATTAAGAAACATTGCATTTGAAAAATAAATTCAAAGAATTTAAAAATTACCTAAATCAGCAAATTTACCCAATATTGGACTATGTTGTCACAAATATTATGGAATACTTGTTGCCATGTATGCTGGCAGGAGGGGTGAGGAAGATCTAGTAACACAAATTAAAAGTATCTGAGGTAAGTTCCTGCCAAACTATATAGGTAAATTTGTATGCGGTCACTTAACTCAATGCCCATGTTTTGGTGTTATTTTGCTCACAAACTGATAAGGTGTTTTGTGCTTTAAGGTGTTTCTTGAATTCTTGGAATTTACCTTTCCAGTGCAATGCTTATGAATGTGACTAAGGTTATGGGACCACTGCTTTTCTGTGCAAGTCCTTACTTATCAGTTTGTGAGCAAAATAACACCAAAAAATGGGCTTTGAGTTAAGTGACCGCATACAAATTAATGTTAAAAAAATTAATAAAGATGTAACATAACCCAACCTAACGCAGCCTAACCTCCATTTGGAGAAAAAAGGCCGCGAAATAAAAGTTGGAAAATGTCATACAATTTTCTTAATATGTCCCAAACTACAAAATCAAACCTAACAAACCTAACATAACCTAGTATAACCTGCTTTTGAAGAAAAACAAGTTCCAACTTAATTGTATTCATTCTAATTTTTGTTATTCTCAACTAAAAAATCTTAGTTAATTTAACCTAACCAAACCTAGGCCATTTGTTTACTTTGTGGAGGGAAAATATGTGCAGAGCTTCTCTAGTGAACACCTTAAAGCACAATTATACCGCTATGTTCCCCTAGGCCCTAGGTTGATTTTGAAATAAGTAATATAAAAAGTGCCACTGGGATCATATTGCAGTATTTTAACACATAATATGGTGATTCACGACAGTGAATTTCCACCATAAGCATGACAACAATCTTTGGAGTTGGTCAGGATAGAATGTGGCTCGTCCACATTTGCTATCTTTCCCAGGCGCATTTCTTGAGGTTCTTCAGATGTAAAAGGAATTTCAGATGCACATTGTTGGTACCAGGTATAGAGCATCAACATCAGGTGTGTGAGAAGTAACACTGAATTTCTTAAGCATAATTTTGAACACATTCCTTTATTGATAATTATATATTTTATGAATAGGCATTTGGTTAAAATGTAGTTTTCCAGTCAGGCAGTCACACAATTGTAATTTTGCAGTGAGATGCATGTTTCATGCCCGAAATGGAAGACAGAAGTATGTTCTTTACATTTTGATGCCCTCTGTGGCTGTGGAACACTGAATAACCGCCAAAAATTGAACGTAACATCTTGCTGAAGCACTGCAAAGCTGCTTTGTATATGTCATCCACATCCCGTGGCGTATCTTGGATTTGCGCTCGGGGGTCAAACGGATTTGGAGGGGGCTCAACTACCACAATAAAAAAGTCCCCGGATTTCGAACCCTTTTTCAAAGGGGCCCATTTTTATTTTGATCGAAAGAACCCCGGCCGCGGGAGTGGGAGAATAAAGCTGGCCGTGGGCGGAAGTGCGGTCCGCCAGTGCGGGTTGGACTGAAAGCTGTCATGCGTGTTTGCGGTTCGGACCCGGCGACTGCATTGTTCGGACCCAGCGACTACACCTACACAAATAATTCAAAATGTTTTTTCCCCTACAATTTCAGGCATTCCAGTTAATAACTCCAGGTCGACAAGAAGCTAACGATCGTGCACGTGTGCACCCGCCTTGCGCACTCGGGGTATTCGCCACACTTCGTGCGATTCTCCAGTTTCTGCCAGGTCTCCCACGTTTGGCTAATTGCTGTACATAATAGTTTTGCGCCATATTTCACGTACAAATACTACATATGGGGGTTTGCTGGGAAAATTCAAATAATTTAATTCGATGATTAGTTCCTTTCTTCCCACATTTTCTGGTGCCTAAGAAATCCGGAGACCCACTGAGCTTTGATGCACCTCATCTATTTTGCTAAATTCGCTCCCAGATTGGCTACCGAACCGAGGCCCTAGCTAGGTGTTCTTTTTTGACCCGTTGCGTTTTCTTCGTGTACGGTTGTGTTTTAGGGCTCGAGACAAGTTTTGTTTGCTAGGGCCCAGCACATTTTTGAGACCCGGTTCTTTAAAAAAAAGTTTTGTTCCTTTTTGTTCACCGACGTCATTTTTGAGGTATCGGCGCGTTTTCTAAGACGCGCTTAGAGGTATCGGTACGCTTTGGAGGGCCTGACGCATTTTCGGCCTCCAGTTTTGCTCGTGAGGTCCCGCTGTGTATATTGGGGAGCTCCTGATCGCCCATTTGTGGGACCTCAGCACGATTTTGTGGGATCGGTATAATTTCTCGGGGTCCCGGCTCGATTTTTCGGGCCCAGGCGCGTGGTTCCGGGGGGCGATTTCGGGGGGGGGGGGGGCAATATGATGTTTAGGTTCCCCGTTGCGGTTGTTTGGGCCCCAGCGGGATTTTAGAGAACCTGGCGCAATTTTTACTGAAGCCCGGCGCGATTCTTGAGGACCCCACAACCTCTTAGGGTGGGGGGGGGGACTGTCCTTAATGCCTCCATCCCCTTTGTCACGCCAATGCTCACATCGCTGTACAGCAATCTGTTGGATGGTAGAGTTTCCTGATGTGTAGTATATTTATTCTGCTTGATCTGATGGGGCGCTGTAGGCTTCTTTTTCACTTCATCACTCTAGAAACATAATCATAAACCTAACTCCATATGGTATAAATAAAAAATACCAAGACAAAAGATAAGTGTAACAATGAGCCCGATAAATCCGGATACCCGCTGAGCTTTGATGCACCTCATCTCTTTGATTAAATATGCACCCAGGTTAGCTAACAAACCGAGGCAATGGCTCTGTATTCTTTTTTTGGATGTTGCGTTTCTTTTCGTCTGTATTTTAGGCATCCAGCCCATTTTTGTCACTCGAACCCCCTTGGCAATTTTTGGGTTTCTCAATGTGGTTTTCAGGGGCCCGGTGCGATTTCTGGGTGACCCAGTGGGATTTTTAATGGGCCCGGCGCAATTTTACTGAACCCCGGCGCGATTCTTGGGGGCCTATGACTATGACCTGAGTTTAAATAAGACTGTCGTAAATAAGCACTGACGAGTTGGCGATTTTATGCACTGTATTATTTTTGTTTTCACACCAGTTTTACCCAACATTGAGCTGTGCAAGTGCATATGGTCATGGATGAATGCGTACGTGTGTGGCAGTAAGGACCTGTTTCAAAGCCGATGTTGAATGTCAATGTACACACATGCTACCATATTTCTATGTTCTTTTCAGAACTATGTCAGATGCTACATTTAAATGTGCCATGTGCAAGCATAGCTCCAAAGACCTGAACTTATTTGCCAAACATTTGCGGCATCGACACGAAGGGGATCCATATTTCAATGTCGGGTGCCATTTCCGCACTAAATTCTTCACCACATCCAGAAGTTGGCAGCGTCACGTACAGGTACATGTCTCCCGGCAAACAGATGCAGTTCATCGCTTATCGATCAGCTCTCCGCATTTGAATATGGACGACGACTCAGCGCCTGTCAGTGACGTTGGGGCCCCCAGCAGCTCAGGCACTTCAGCAAGCACTCCAAACGACACTGTTATTCAGATTCCTGAGAAACACGCTGAATGTCGGGGAGACGAGCGCAAGGCATTCACGGTAGATTTCATAATCGGTCTGCGTGCCGAGGGGTGCTATTGAATGTTTGCATGGCCATCGTTAAGGAAATTAAAACGTTTGGAAGGAGAGTTGCGGAAGAATTTCAGAAGGTATCAAAAGATAGTCAGAAACGAAATGATGATGATGCCTCGGAGATACCGCCTTCACTTTCACGCCTATTTTCAAGAAAGGAGAAAGAGGGAACGTTTAAAACTATAGGCCAGTAAGCCTCACATTCCTAGTCTGCGAGGTACTCGAATCAATTATCAAGGATAGAATAGTTAGTTTTCTGGCAGGAAACATATTTATTCAGGATACTTAACATGGGTTTAGAAAAGGGCGATCGTGTCTCACAAATCTCCTGGACTTGTTAATTTCGTTACAGAACAATTTGATCCGGGAAATCAGGTTGATGTAGCATATCTTGACCTTAGTAAGGCCTTTGACAAAGTATCCCATAAGCGGTTAATGATGCAGCTTCAGGTCCATGGTATTGCAGGTAGCATCCTAAAATGGATAGAGTTGTGGCTTTCAGATAGACAGCAGAGAGTGATGCTATATGGTACAAAATCACCATGGCACAATGTTCTTAGTGGAGTCCCCTAGGGGTCACTACTGGGGCCACTATTGTTCATTATATTTGTGCATAACATTAAATGTGGCCTAAGCAGTAAGGTTTTGAAATTTGCGGATGATTTGAAGGTTTTTAGGGCAACAACAGGACACAATGAGCAGGTCTCGCTGCAGAAAGACTTAGACGAACTTGTGAAGTGGTCCGAAAAATGGCAAATGAAATTTAATTTTGATAAGTGCAAAAGCATGCACGTAGGTAGGCAGCATATGAAGGCTCCATACTTGATGGGTGGCCAAGTACTATCTGTGACTCAGCAGGAGAAGGACTTAGGTGTTATTTTGAACACAACATTGGGGGCATCAGAACAGACCAAAGAAGCCAGGAAGAAGGCACTAAGAATGCTTGGGGCAATAAATAGGAATACATCATATAAAAGTGAGGAAGTCATCAGGAAGCTTTACACTGCATATGTCCGGCGACATTTGGAATACGGTGTCCAAGCTTGGTCCCCTAGTTATGAAAAAGATTGTTGGCTTTTAGAGAGAGTACACATCAGGGCAACAAAGATGGTTAATGGTATAAGCAACCTGGCATATGAGGAAAGATTGAAGACATTGAATATATTTTCACTTATATATAGAAGGCTTAGAGGAGATATCATCGAGGTCTTTAAACTTGTTCATGGTCAAGAACAGGGATATCTTAGGGAAATGTTTTAATTTAACAGAAATGAAGCAATTATAGGTCATCAATTCAAAATTAAAGTTAATCACAGCGGGACAAGGTTAAGACAGTCTTTCTTCACCAACAGGGTAATAGAACACTGGAACCAGCTGGCAGAAACCATTGTCAGTAGCGGCACACTGGACATCTTTAAAAGCAGCATAGACAATCATTATAAGAATAGAGGGTAATACAACGAAGAATGGCTCTTAGATGCTCCTGGGTTTTAGACATTGCGTGTAAAGTAAACATACGACCTTCAATATACCAGGAGGTGCTGAGTTGACATCAAAAGTAACGTTTAAGTTCAAGTTGACATCAAAAGTTCTAGCAACAGCCAGGGACAACGCTGATCTGAAGGTCCTCGAATCTCTACACATACGTAATCTACGGCCGGAACTAAACACGCAAACGACGTCTTGGTATATCACATAAAATTACATCAACATAAATTATATTTTATGTATTACGCGTTATATTGGATGTATGTCTATATATGTGCGTGAGTGTATGTATCGATATGTATATGGACCATCGGCTCGGGCTTCCTCAGAGGATTCTATCTTGACATAGTTTGTTTCTGGTTTGGAGTTTCTTTAAGTGTCTGCACCACTGAGGAGGCTTTTCTGCATTCCACGTGTCATTTGCACGCTTTTTTCCCGCGTGCTTTTTTTTCAATTGTTAAACTTGACATTTTTATATCACTCCTGACGATGGCCCCTGGCCGAAACGTTGAGTAATAAAGTATAATCCTTAACGTTACTTTTGATGTCAACTCAGCACCTCCTGGTATATTGAAGGTCGTATGTTTACTTTACACGCAAAGAATAGAGGGCTTGTTTTTCGGTATTCCAGGGACGGCTGATCGACGGATTTGGTGGGCAATTGGTTCAGTGTCAAGAGTGCAACCAATAATGGCCCTTGTAGCTCATAGTTGCACTGATCTTTTATGTCTTTATGTCTTTATGCCTGGCAGTGATAGTCTATGGTTTTCTCGCTCCGCGACAACTGGCTCGCAAACCCAGTGACAGTTACTTGCCCTTGTATTGACCTGGCGGACGATTGCAAAACGGCAACAGCTTGGCGTGAAACAGGTGCCACAGAGACCAGCAAGCAAACATCGACATGTGTCTTCAAGCAGTTCGTTCCCTGACAACGTCCTCTCGGCATTTCGGTCGTCCACCATCCAATGCAGGCGGTCCGCTCATCTCTGTCGCTCAGGCCGTGTGACATCCTTGGCTTCCCCGCGACAATTGCCTGACCAGGACCAGTCGCGCACGCGATATAAATATCGGTCGCACATGGGAGAGGGGGTCAAGACGTTGGCCCCACCGGGCCGACGCCCTGGCCTGTCATTGGCCGGCATCACCTATTGTACTACATCGCGAAGGGAGGGGTACGACCATTGCACTTCTAACACGCCCCACATGTACTGCATGGTACAATTGTGAAGCGGGTGTCACAATGACCTCCGACTGTGTCATGGCTCAATGACACAGCATCTGCCGACCGTCCGTCGTCGCCGTGTGCAGGATCTGATTTAAACATAACACACCCCGCAACAGCCGCAATCTGGGCGCGAGTGTTGACGTCGGCGTCGGCAGGTGCCTACAGACCAACCGGGATCCACTCGGAGCCCGGATCCCACGATACATGAGTGCAGCCCTGATTAGGTTGCTAAACGTATTCGAAAGAGTGATCCAAAGCGGACTTTGTTACATATATAGCGTTTTTGTTCTTAGATGTGGGTGCGCGGTGAGAGCCCCGGACCCCATCGACTGCGTCTCTACCCGTGCACATTGGTGGATAATTGCATACATTTTTAGGGGTGCCTTTCCATTGGTTGCAACAGATCCTGGCTACTCTTATGGGTGCTTTCCACAGGGTTCTATGTCAAACCTGAAGTGTGCTCGGCAGGTTTTAAAGGCGCACAGGCATCGCGAAAAAAAACAATTATCCACCCATGCCCGCCAAGTGAACATGCCAGCAGCGGCTCGAAGTCGGCCAGATGATCGGCCCTTTATCGGGCTGCTGTCGGCTGGGGAGTGGAACCGCCCATGCCGACATGCAGCCGACGCCCAGCCGACACCTAGCCGACATGTAGCCCACGTGGGGCCGATGTCGGGAAGATGTCTGACTGCTGTCGGGACGCTAGCGGCCCGCTGTCGGTTGGGGAGCGAAATGTCAGACAACGGCTTGACGTCGGCTGGCCGCTTGTTATATGCCGAACTCAGACCAAAATATGTTGATATTCCAGGTCAGCTTGCCGATGTATGGCAGGGAGCGGCCCGGTGTCGGCATGTCGCTTACGAGATGCCGAGCTCGCCCCGACACATGCCGACAGCGGGCCGACATCGGCATGCTTACTGGGCGTTAGGTGTACGTTTATAAAAATTATTGGGAGGGCACAATACAGGAAGGCAAAGGGCTAGCCGAAATATATTGGGGGCATACCACATAGGGTCCCATGTTAAAAGTTGAAATTATTGGGAGCGGGGGGCAAAGCCAACATTGGAGGGAAGGGCAAGTGCCCTCCCAAAAGTATGCAAAGGTACACTCCAGCATGTTGGAGCAATGGACCATCATGACCAAACAACAGGGTTGTTTTGGAGATATTTCAGGAATATAAAAAAAAATCTTTAGATGCAGAAGAAAACGATAACCTTGTTTACACATGGCCGAGTTCAGCTGGCTACGTCAAGGTCACAGGATTGCACCGTGAAATAATTGTCATGAGTATGGAATGCAATTCATTTGTCAGAAGGCTATTACCATGATATCTGTATTTTGTTTACAACGTTTACTTTCCGCATGTGATGCATGCATCCGCAGTTTCTTCGACCAGCGCAAGCTTCGGCAGCGCAGTTCGTTCTGCACATGCCCGCTGCTCGCCCCGCTGCGCTGCGGATCCGGGTGGTGTGTGCGGCCCCAGGGTTTTTCCGTTTCGCCCGGGGCAAGTCTGCGAATGATTCTCACCGAGTGATTATATGTGGTCGAGATAGTGTTGTGGCGCGGTGACCTGTTCCTTCCATAATATTGTTCTCTGTGGAACGGAAGCCGTAAATGTGTGGTGATGTAGCCAAATGCGGCTGAGGAGCGCGAAATGGAGTGACATTTTGTGGCATTAAGACCGCAGATGCTCCTGTTTCTGGTGCCTTAGATTAGGTACATCTGCAACTCCGTTACCTTGGGAAGAATTGGAGCAGCCAGCATTGCTACCTAAAATGCGTAAGTGCTATTAAGTTCCAATTAATATTTCATTTTAGGCGTATCTCCGCCCTATCTTCATGGTTATTATGGTTAGATTCATCTGTGACGCATGTGCTTCGAAATATTTTTCAGATATTGAGGTGAAGGTTTGGGTGGGATCAGGGTTAAAATAATGGTTTTTCGTTGGGTGTGAGATGCAAAACGAGCACAGTAGAATGTCAAAATTTTCCATGGAATTAGTGTCATTTAAAATGATTTTGGTGTCTTTCAGACTCAAATTTGAGCAAATGGTGTAGGTACTTATAACTATACCTTTATCATTTGTTTTGAAATTCATAATTTGAGAAGAGCTATAGTTGGGATAGGGAGAATAATATTTATAATATAAACTGGTGTTGCATGCCATATCACATTGTAGGTAATCCCTTTATCTGAAATTTAATTGTGAAATATTTGTGTATCAGAATTCCTTATCGAGAGCATGCACATGCTACATATAAACGAGATACTGTTAGAAGGGAGACACGAAGACTTCATAAGCATGCATCAAGGAGCAGGATGTTGATATTTCTTGGAGAAGGATGTCAATTGAGTGTTCAGAAAGTGGTATATTCCACCCTATTTCATGAATAATTTATCACTGGGTGGGATTTATATACATAATGAAAGAGAATGCAACATTACAACAAAAATAACCTAACCTAGTACTTAATGCTTGCTCAAATGCTGAAATTAATGCTAAAACCTCCTGATGTTGGGTTGCCAAGACCTATGGTTGTTCGATCACCAAACACTTAGGTAATCTTTACCTTTCGGTCAACATACTGCCAAGGTTAGTGATTTGTAAAGAGGTGTACAGTGACGTCACAGGAGTCAAGGAAGTGACGTCACAGGAGTCGGGTGTCGATGACGGATATAAACATAACCTAACCTAACCTAAATTAACCTAACCTAACCTAACCCAACCTAACATAACCCAACCCAACCTAACCTAAGCTAACCTAACCTAGCACATCGACACCCAACTCCTGTGACGTCACTTCCCTGACTCCTGTGACGTCACTGTACACCTCTTTACAAATCACTCACCTTGGCAGTATGTGTCGGCCGAAAGGTAAAGAAAGCCAACATTTACAGATATTGGATTGCCTAAAGCCTACAGATGTTAGATTGCGTAAAACCTAAGAACGTTGTATCACCTAAAACCCAAAAACCATAAAGTCATAGTGTTCAGACTTAATAAGAGCAACAGGAGCCATCTTGGTTAAACCTATAAAGGGAAGTTACTGTAAGCCTGGACAAAAAGATGCTCATCATCCCAACAAATACCATGCCCCACATTCAGAAGAAACTATCCACCAACATCAATGCCTATCTACCTTACCTATCTGGCCCTATTCAATCAATCCAGTGTAACACACTTGTAGATCGAGTGCCCTATGAATAACTTACAAAATCCATCCATGCATGCTTAAATGGGCCGATACCATGTACACCTACTAGCATAAGTCATACCCATCTACTGCTAATCAAATCTCAAAGCTAGGTCTTCTAGCCTAAACCAATTTCTCCACCTTTTTAAATATGTTCAATGAGGCATCCCAACATGCTCAAACACCCTTAGGCTGAAAGCCTTCTGTCACTTGACCTTTGTCCTATACCTTGACTTGTCTAACCTGAATTGATGATCTGTATGTGATACTCTAAATAGAAGAACATCATTCAGATTTACCTTATCTAACCATTTGATGATTGTATACATTTTAGTTGTATTATCTCTTAATCTCCTATACCTGAGTGAGGACAAGTCTATTGCCTTAGCCTTTCCTCCATATTCTAAGTTACCTGGTCTACTGATGAGTCTAGTGGCTTTGCACTGCAATCTTTCTAGAATAACTATATCTCTCTGAGTAAGGGCTCCATGCCTGTAAATAATATTCCAAGTGGGATCGTACATATGCTAAGTACGTTTTTCATGAGCTCCTTGCTCCTATGCCTCACATTCCTATTAACCATTTCCAACATTCTGATTGCCCTGTCCCAAGCTGAGGTATATTGCTTTATGCTTTAAGATCATTTGAAACTAACACACCTAAGTCTTTCCTCTTCAATAACATCAGTTCCCTACCTCCCATTGTATATCCAAAAGCCTTGCCTCCATAACCCAGATGCATAACTTTATGCTTTTTGCAGTTAAAAGACATCTGCCACTGATCAGCCCACTTTTAGGTCCTACAAGTCTCATTGAATACTACTAGATTAATCACTATTGTTAGCCACTCTTACCAGCTTGATGTTATCAGCAAATTTGAACATTATATTCCTCAGCCCTGCCTCAACATTGTTTACAAAGATAATACAGAAAAGTGGACCTAGAACAAAGCCCTGTGGCACTCAGCTACCAGACTGCAAAGCATGCAGTTTTGACAAGATGTTGCAGGTGTGGGGCTGGAGGCAGTGGTGCAGCTGATGCTGTGATTGGTGACAGGACAGGTACCTGTTGAGGGCAGGCTAATAATCCACTGACACTTGACATACAACGTAAAAAATATATATTGATATATTTAATATATTGAATGTATATATTGAAAAATATACAGATTGCACCAAATTTGTCTCAATTGATATCTGTCCCACTTGTTTACCACACAAAGCAGCCCCTGCTACCAAATTCAGTTCAGTGTTCCATGTGGTTTGGAATAGCTGGGTGGGAAGTGCAGGAGGTTGTTAGTGCTTTAATCATGTCATGCATACGTTTTTGTTGTGACCACTGTTAGTTGAAGCACACAGTAAAACAATGTTTTTTTTAGGAAAACCTGTTTCAATGCCATCTCAGGATCATCATCAGTTCATTGTATTTCGATAAGGTTAAAAAATGACATCATATTCACATTTGAATTATTTGCACATAATGTGACCACCACAACAAAACATTTCCAGGGTATAATTAATATACGAGATATACACAATCTCGTATACACAACCAATGATGGCATGATGCATGGTGGTGGCTAAAAGGCAGCAGTTCAACAGATGACTTGGGCAGAAAGAGAAACAGAGAGAGGGAGAGGGACAGAGACAGAGAGCAAGTAAAGGTGGAGAGAAAGATATAAAGATGGACAGAAAGACAAAAAGATGGAGAGAAAGACAGAAAGATGGAGAGAAAGAGAGAAGGAAGGAAAGGGGACTGAGACAGAGACAAAATTTTTAACCATACCAAGATGCAATGAACCGATTCTGAGGATCACGAAGCTGAATTGACACAGGTTTTCTTCAAAAATGCATTTTTTTACCTCACACTTCAACAAACCATGATCGCAATTGACATATACACCATAGTCACGAACATTGATGAGTACATTTTTGTATTGATTTGATGTGAAAGATTTGTTGATGTAGAAAAGGTGCTTGCCTTAGGGCTCTTCATTTTCTCACCTCATGTTTTTTGGGGGCATTTGGTCCCTGTATTTGATCTCCCTGGTGTATTTCTAAAGGGTGTTGTGCACACTTGAGCCATTTGCCATACTTTGCAGTCTGTCACTCAAGAAGTACACATCTATCTTGCTTTGTACTTCTCTTGTGTAATTCTCTTGTTGCATACTCCATGAACTCAAGTGGGTTTGTTAAACACAGTCTCCCAGATTGAAATCCATGTTGAGTATCCCTTAAGAGGTTGTGCCTATCTAGATGAGTCTGAACATTTTGTTTGATCAGTTTTTCTAGTACCTTGCAAAATATTGAGGTCAAACTGACAGGCCTGTGGTTTCCTACACACCACACACTTTCTTTTTGAAAATTGGTACTACACTAGTATTTTGACAATCTTCAGGTACTTCAGAATGCTTTACAGACCACCTAAAAATGATAACTAGGACAACAGCTAAACCTAGAGCACACTCAACTAAGATCCTGGCATATATATCATACAGTCCAGCAGTTTTATCAGGTTTTATATTCTTCAATGGTTTTTCTGTCTTTTGTAGGTATTGTGAAATCTTCAAAGCAATCACCTGCCATAGCATAACCTTTAGTGGTTTCCAATGTACTTAAGTTCTCTTTAGTAAACACTGATGAGAATTGCTTGCATAGAGACTCAACTATATCACAATCATCAACCACTACCACACACTTTCACCATCTACCTCCAGTGGCTCTACATGTCTTAGCAGTGTTAAAATAATGGTTTTTCGTTAGGTGTGAGATGTCGTAACGAGTACGGTGGGATGTAGACATTTGTCATGGAAGCATGCCAATTAAAACATTGTTTCAGTCCTTCAAGCTCCATTTGAGCCAATAGTGTTCTCACCAGTGCATGGTTTTGGGTTTAATTTTGGAGTCACAATATATGGATACCTATGTTAGCGATAACGATTGCAATTTCATGTTATTAGCAGATCGCATTGTTTAACACACTACATCATAGATAATCTCTGTATCTGGAATTGTGTCACTGGAATTGTATCTGGAATTGTGTGAAATGCTTGTGTAATCAACCTGTAATGGTGAGCATAATCATGCTACATATAAACAAAATACTCTTAGGGAATGAGTCATGGATACTTTATAAGCACACATCGACAAGCACGACGTCGACACGTCCTTGGAAAGGATGTCTATTCAGTGCTCATAAAGTGGTATATTCCACCCTATTTCACAAATAATTTATCACTGTGTCTTAGTCTTAAATTCGTAGACGCGAAAATACCTTTTAGTGTTGCCTGCTGAACATCCGTGAGCTAATTTGATTTCAGTCGGTCTTTTAGATGCCCTAACATACCTAACTTATCTAGATATTCTATATGTTTCTAGGTTTGCCTTGCAGTTAAGATAGTTTAATTTAAGTGCCTACTTCTTTGATGTCAGTAAATGTTTTACTTCCTTGGTCAGCCATGAAGTGTGCTTAACCTTGTGTAATCTAATTTGCATATTGGGAATGAACATCAAAATTTGCCAGATGTTTGATCATCCAAAATCTACTGATTCCAGATAGCTTAAGACCTATGTATAGTTATATTTGATATTTATATTGGTATATGGTATTGGTATTTATATTGGTATTGGTATATTGGTATAAGCTCTGAGCACAAATTGTAGAAAATGTATGAACTGGACTTGAAGCTTACCAAGCAACTTCTTCCTGTACCATTTCTTCAGGAAATCATGTATTAGCAAGATATTCACTATTTCAAACCACATCACTAAGCACTGACACAGTGGATGATGCAGAATCCTTTGGTGATATGATGATATTACATGATCCAGCATCAGTAGTTTCAGGCAATCCAACATCAGTGGGCTTTTGGTGATCCAACATGAACAGGTTTAGATGGGTGCTAAATGACCAAACCTGGTCGATGCGCCCTAAAACTCAAATAACCAACCAACCAACCATGAACAGGTTTAGGCAATTCAACATGAGTAGGTTTTAGGAGATGAAACATCAGTAGGTGGTTTTGGTCTGTTTTTGCTTTGTAATTTTGCATTTTTCTAGATAATGTATTACCCCACCGAAACACCATATTCTGCCCTACATTTTGACAATATTTTGTTGGGGAGAGAGAGAAATGCATGTATCTGCATGGTTCAAATGTTTTTTTTCTCATTGCTTTTTAATGCTATTTGAATGAATTTGATGTTCTTTTGTTCTTGAACCCAGTACTTCTTGGAAGGTTTTTCATCTTAAATTCTTATATGTTGAAAAGTTGTCATTTCCCAGAACAATAACATGAAATGCCTGCAAATCATTTCAGAATGCATGATACAAAATTGACCAATAATTGGCCTTCAGGCTTCTTGTATATATTTACCAAGTTAGGACATATTATTGGTTGGGGTGCTGACTATATTTTGTCCAGACTTGTAGTGTCTTCCCTTTACAGGTTTAAATCAGATCGGCCGTGGGTCCCTTGTTAAGTCTGAATGCTTACTTATTTTATCAGGTTACCTATAATTATGTGCTGAATTAGGTTTGTGCAGAAATTGTCAGTGAAACATGATAATGGTATGTGACACATGAACACTAATTAGCCCAAGATTGATATTGGTTGCATTTAGTAGTATATTTATTGGTCAAATGCATTGCCAGACTTGGCTGGTATTGGATAGACCAACTCAAAATCGTCTCGTTAACTCACCATTTTTGGGTTTCGTTTTCATGAACTTGACATGAAGTTGTAGAGATATAAGGAAAAAGAAACCTATGCCACTAGGTTAATTCAAGCATGTGTGCCAAGAATAAACATCATGAATACACTGACTGGAGTTTTGCATCTGGTAGGGTATTGGCATAGTTGGTAGGTAGCTACTAAAAGTCACTGTTCAGGTGTAATGACTGCAAGGGCCCATCTGGTTTAAGCATATGAAGGGAATATACAATAAGACAAGAGAAAAGATGCAGACACACCCTAATCAATACATGTCATTAGTTCTAAAGAGACTATCTACCCCAGCATAACTAACCATCTTCACTTGATTTTGCATAATATGTGAATGATAAAGTAACACACACATGATTATAGCACACACATGAGTCACCCATAGCACATAAGTGAGTTACCTATGTCAATCCCACCCCATCCACACAAAATGCCATCCCAACACTGCATGTCATTTATTTAAAAATGTGATTGTTGGGCCTAAAATTGTATCCATCCTGCTTTTAAACATATTAAACATATTTAAGCATATTTTAAGAAACTTTCCGCATTACCAGGCACCCCATTCAATTGACCATTCACCCTTTGACTGAAAACATGTTGGTGTTGAACTGTCTTATGCATTAACTTGTCCAATCTGATTGATTGATTGATTATTGGGGTTTTAGGGTGTATGAACCCCCAATTGGGTTATGTTGCGCCCAGACTCGTCCAGCCTGGATGATGACTCCTATGTGATGCCCTAACTTGAAGAGCATCATTTGTAATGTCATCTAAACCTTCTATGATTTTAAACATCTCAATCATATCACCCTGTAATCTTCAATGCTAAAGTGAGTATGTATCTAATGCCATAAGCCTCACTCTATATTCTCAAATTCATAGTCTACTGATAAATCAGTAGCTTTGTGATGCACGCTTTCTAAGTAAGGGTTCTATGCCTGTACACAATATTCTAAGCGGAGATGCACTTAGATTAAGTACAATCATTCACATATATTTCTTGCTTTTATATTTCATACTCCTATTAATGATTCATAACATTCTGATAGTCCTGTTTTTAGCTTGGTTACATTGTTCTCTGCTTTAATGTGTTGTGTCCCTAAAATACCATAACTAACAACTCTGCTTTGAGGTCACTTGGAAAAAACATGCATCTTTCCTCTGCAATGACATCAATTAAATTCCTCTGCATGAATTCCTCTGCAAAGACATGCAATGACTTATCGTTGGAAGATGTCCAACCCACTTTTAATAAAGTGGGTTTAATAAAGTGGGTTCCAACCCACTTTGATAAGCCCACTTTTAATTCTTCAAAGTCTATCTGAATATTGCTATATTCATCACTATTGTTAGCTATCCCTACCGGTCTGATGCCATTGGCAAACTTAAACATCCTGTTCCTCAGCCCTATCTCAATGTAGTTCGTGAAAATGACAGATAAATGGGCCTATAATGGAGCCCTGTTGCTCTCCACTCGGAACATCCTTCAATTCAGTATTACGTCCATTTAGTACTATCCTTTATTTACTTTCCCTTGACCATGCTTCAATCTAGCCTACAAATTTTCCAACAACTTTGTGCTGCTCCACTGCTCTGCTGCTTTGCTGTGCAAGAATCACGTGCTAAAAACTCCGGTATATCACAAGCCTCAGCCACTATTTCACCAGCTACCTCCAGTGGCACCATGCTACATTTTAAAGCTAAATTTGTCAAAGCTAAATAACTTCATATTATTCCCTGCTGAACAGCCTCAAGGTTTCTTCAATTTGTGTGTGTTTGTTTGTGTATTTAGCACGTCATAGCACACCAGTGATAAAATATTCGTTAAGTAGGGTGGAATATACCCCTTACTAAACAATGAATCCACATCCTTCCTAAAGATGTATCGACATCTTGCTTCTTGGCGTGTGTTTGTGAAGTCTTCGTGCCTCGTTTCTAACAGTATCCCGCTTATAAAGATTATACTTATGCTTACCATAACGAATCCGGGATCGTTATGCCGAATATCCCGTGGCGCAATCCCAGGTAAGGGGATTATTAATGATGTGCCATGTTATACAATACCGGTTTCTAGCATCCCTATTTGCATCGTTATCGTTGAGATCAATATCCCCAGATTGGGTACCTCTCAAAACACACAAAACGGGTATAGTCATATGTACTGAATGTCCTCAAAGCTGGACTTAAAGGACTCAGCAAGTATTTGAACTACATTTTCATGGCGATTCCGACATCCTGCTGTACTCGTTTCGACATCTCACACCTAACGAGAAACCATTATTTTAACACTGTAGCACACATGCATGGGCAATTTTACCATTGGCACAAAATGGCTCTTGCAACAACTTCATCAACCAGTACTCTTGATGTTTCTGCTGGATGGCGTATGTGACAAACTTTATGTAGGTGGTGTCAAAGACTTTTTAAAAAGTACCCATGCTACTCATTATAACGTCTTAATGACTAACATATTCCTATTCAGGTAATAATCCAGAGAACCATAAATATCGTCCCCATTCACTGCAAATAAACCTCTTTTCTCATGTATACAGCCTGATGTAAATGCATGAATATACTAGATCTGTATCCTGATATTATGTGTACCTTGCAGAACGTTTAGCTACTATGTTTCTGTGTGCAAGTACAATATTTGTCTCAGCTGTATACGGCAATAGGTAAATTGGCACCTCCGTATGGAAGGCATGCGGGCCTCATCCGACATTATTTGTTGGGGTCGTGGGCCCCAATCAGTGACCATTGCCCATTACCGTTACATTACTGTGGGGAGGGGGCAGAGCAGTTGGCTGACTTGATCGGTGGCCCTTGCAGTCTCCAATTCGCGCGCCGCCCATATCCAATTGATTCGACTATGCCCTGGCGCAGGATCCCAAAGCTCTTCTTCATCAGAGTGTCAGATTGAAAATTATTCCTGGAAGTATAGCTTATGTGTGGACAATTCTGAGCAGAAATTGAAGAATATGATGAGAGTCCGAATATAATGAGGTGCAATCGTGGGCATTCGGAAACGTAGTCACCAATGTAACAGGAGTTAATTTGATGTTTTCAGTGTGTGTATATGCACTAATCTGTGCAGCTCCCATTAACTGATGTTTTTGTATTCTTGCACAAGGAGTGGGTAGGATAATTTGTGTTGGTTGGGCGACATTTTCTACTCAAGTTGTGGAATTTTCCACACTTCCTTGGAGAAGGTTAGTCTTTTTTTTTCTATCGAAGAAATGTCCTGCCTCACGTGACGTACAGTTTATGAAGATTGGTTGTTTGGCATATTGCCGACACAGCAATGCTTCTCACAATTCTGATTGCATGTCTACGCAGAAAGGTTCCGGAGACTTGTGTTCTAACTTGCCACTGAACCATCGCTCCCGCTCAGGGCAGGTCCGGTCATCTGGCCACGCGGCCAGCTCACCACATGCTGCACCATCGCTCCCGCTCAAGGCGGGTCCGGTCATCTGGCCACGCGGCCAGCTCACCACATGCTGCACCATCGCTCCAGCTCAGGGCGGGTCCGGTCATCTGGCCACGCGGCCAGCTCACCACATGCTGCACCATCGCTCCCGCTCAGGGCGGGTCCGGTCATCTGGCCACGCGGCCAGCTCACCACATGCTGCACCATCGCTCCCGCTCAGGGCGGGTCCGGTCATCTGGCCACGCGGCCAGCTCACCACATGCTGCACCATCGCTCCCGCTCAGGGCGGGTCCGGTCATCTGGCCACGCGGCCAGCTCACCACATGCTGCACCATCGCTCCCACTCAGGGCGGGTCCGGTCATCTGGCCACGCGGCCAGCTCACCACATGCTGCACCATCGCTCCCGCTCAGGGCGGGTCCGGTCATCTGGCCACGCGGCCAGCTCACCACATGCTGCACCATCGCTCCCGCTCAGGGCGGGTCCGGTCATCTGGCCATGCGGCCATCCCACCACATGCTGCACCATCGCTCCCGCTCAGGGCGGGTCCGGTCATCTGGCCACGCGGCCAGCTCACCACATGCTGCACCATCGCTCCAGCTCAGGGCGGGTCCGGTCATCTGGCCACGCGGCCAGCTCACCACATGCTGCACCATCGCTCCAGCTCAGGGCGGGTCCGGTCATCTGGCCACGCGGCCAGCTCACCACATGCTGCACCATCGCTCCCGCTCAAGGCGGGTCCGGTCATCTGGCCACGCGGCCACTGGCCACGGAGTTATTCCAAATGCATTGCTACCTTACTTCTTTTGGCATTTGTTGGTTGTTTAATTGACACTGCTATTCTGAACCACAGCAACATTTGCTTATAATACCTTAAAATCAGTTTTTAATTGATCCAAGCCTTGGTGTAATTTATATTTACTATATCCTCTATGTATACACTCATTTTATTTTCAAATAACTTAACAAAAGCTGTATTTTAAAATCATATCATCTTTTCCATCCATGATACTCGGATAGCTTTATAAACCTGCAGGACGTCAGGGGCATTCGGTCCGCCTCCGTCGATGGGTAAGCATAAAGTTTGTTTGGCGACTCTAGCTGTTCGATCATTCCATTGAAACTTAGTGGTGTATCCCTGGACTTAGCCAAAATATCATCCTTTATGAGACAGGCTGACATGTATATATATATATATATATATATATGTGTATGTGTATGTGTATGTGTATGTGTGTGTGTATGTGTATGTGTATGTGTATGTGTATGTGTATGTGTATGTGTATGTGTATGTGTATGTGTATGTGTATGTGTATGTGTATGTGTACGTGTACGTGTACGTGTACGTGTACGTGTACGTGTACGTGTACGTGTACGTGTACGTGTACGTGTACGTGTACGTGTACGTGTACGTGTACGTGTACGTGTACGTGTACGTGTACGTGTACGTGTACGTGTACGTGTACGTGTACATGTTAACTCTACAAGAGTTTGGTACTCATCTCGAAGGTGAAAGGTTCTGCCCACGTAATTTACCGCTGGAATTACACCGTTGTGGATGTTGCGGGACAGCCATACTCCTGCCATTTTGATAGCCCGCTGATTTTTGCGCCTTGTATCACACCGAGGCTGGCTGCGCCTTGTATCACACCGAGGCTGGTTGACGTCCGTGTGGCGTGCCTTGGTCTAATCCGGCCCTTCTTTACTTGATGTGAGAGGCGATGCCTGCCTTCATCTGAATGGGCTGCGCCGCCTATCCGCTCTGAACGCACGCTATTTCGGTGTTGTGACGCGGCTGCCGGCTTACGTCTGCGGCCGCCAGCCGGTCGGTCGTGCCGTCGGCTATTGCCGATTGAGCGCCGCTCACACCCACGCTCACATGGCGTCCGCACACTCCTACAGCTCATACAGCGCTGAAAGAACACTCGCACGGATTGTTGGCCGCTAGCACGGTTCGTACGGCGCCCACACGGTTCATGCAGTGCTTCACAGCGTTGCACTCACACGGCTCAGACCGTGAGCAGTCCAGGAGTAAGACGCCCATCTCCCAACTGACATGCTGTGAGTTCGAGCCACACATCTCGCTGCTCTTCTCACCCGACCAATCGGATAAGAGATTGGTGATGCGATACAACCACAGCAGTCGATGCGCCATGGAAGCCAATTACCACCAGCACCAGCTCTCACGGCTGGTGCACAACACCACCTCACACCATTCACCTGGCTCACGTAGCATCTACACGTGATGACCATGTGGCCATGTGATTGTCGTATATCTTGAACAACACACTCACACAGCGCTCACAGTGCTCACGCAGCATATGGGGTGCATTTATGGTGGGGGTGGGTGGGGGGGGGGGAGGGGGGGTGCATTTATGTTGATTAAACAACATGGAATTTCACAGAGTAGCCGCGGTTTCTGATATGTGAAAAGTGTACGGCATTTGATAAGCATAACTCGACCGTACCGTTATGGGAAAGGACGCAAGAAGACGATCCAAAGCTGCAGCAAGCAGCTTTATATCATTTCATCAGTTGTCAGTAGTTTTCTATGATGTATCATGGAACTGAGAGTAGCCATGACGTGCACTGGTGACGTTTGTCAGTGTGGCAGGAGATGGTTGTGAATGTGACGGGTGATATCTGCAGGTGTGGTGGAGCCGATGGTCTGTCGGTGTCTGCAAGTGTGTCTGTAGTGGTTGTCGATGTGACTGTGGCGGGGCTGATGGTCTGTGTCTGTGTTGGTCAGTGTATCGGTGTCGGGTGGTGGTTGTCGATGTGGCGGGGCTGATGGTCTGTGTCTGTGTTGGTCAGTGTATCGGTGTCGGGTGATGGTTGTCGATGTGGTGGGGCTGATGGTCTGTGTCTGTGTTGGTCAGGGTATCGGTGTCGGGTGATGGTTGTCGATGTGGTGGGGCTGATGGTCTGTGTCTGTGTTGGTCAGTGTATCGGTGTCGGGTGGTGGTTGTCGATGTGGCGGGGCTGATGGTCTGTGTCTGTGTTGGTCAGTGTATCGGTGTCGGGTGGTGGTTGTCGATGTGGCGGGGCTGATGGTCTGTGTCTGTGTTGGTCAGTGTATCGGTGTCGGGTGATGGTTGTCGATGTGGTGGGGCTGATGGTCTGTGTCTGTGTTGGTCAGTGTATCGGTGTCGGGTGGTGGTTGTCGATGTGGTGGGGCTGATGGTCTGTGTCTGTGTTGGTCAGGGTATCGGTGTCGGGTGATGGTTGTCGATGTGGTGGGGCTGATGGTCTGTGTCTGTGTTGGTCAGTGTATCGGTGTCGGGTGGTGGTTGTCGATGTGGCGGGGCTGATGGTCTGTGTCTGTGTTGGTCAGTGTATCGGTGTCGGGTGGTGGTTGTCGATGTGGTGGGGCTGATGGTCTGTGTCTGTGTTGGTCAGTGTATCGGTGTCGGGTGGTGGTTGTCGATGTGGCGGGGCTGATGGTCTGTGTCTGTGTTGGTCAGTGTATCGTTGTCGGGTGGTGGTTGTCGATGTGGCTGTGGCGGGCTGATGGTCTGTGTCTGTGTTGGTCAGTGTATCGGTGTCGGGTGATCGTTGTCGATGTGGTGGGGCCGGTGCCCTCCGGAGACCGGTCGGTGGCGGCGGTGCGGACGGCCGCCATCGATCTGTTCGTGTTGTGAGTTACGGCCACGCCTGTGGTGCCCAGCCACCTCTACCTTCGCTAGTACATGTATCGCTCACTGGTCACATGTACCGGAGACATGTGTCGGCCGCTGAATATAATATGTAAAGATATATATGGTTATATATATATATATATATATATATATACACTATAATATTTATGTGTGTGTGGATGTATGTATGTATGTATGTATGTATGTATGTATGTATGTATGTATGTATGTATGTATGTATGTATGTATGTATGTATGTATGTATGTATGTATGTATGTATGTATGTATGTATGTATGTATGTATGTATATATATATATGTATATGTATATGTATATGTATGTATGTACTGGTACCGATATGCCATTTACAAAAGCAGTTTTTTACATTGAAGAGTTATGGCCCCCGCGCCGCGTACTCCTTGCTTTCTTTTGTACACCGTGTCTAACATTCTATGTAAAATCTCTATGCAGGCTGTCCGTACACAACCGGGCGTCTCACCGCCAAACCAGGCTGGCCGGCCACTGACTGACTGTCCAACGACCGCGCGCTGGTAGTCTTTGCATCCGATGTTTGTACGCACCGGCCTTACCGACATAATTTAAAATGCAAACATGCCCTCAACACGCTCAAGAATTTTCAGAAGATAGAACAAGTTTCGTTTCCGTCGCCCATGTCGATCAACAACTCTGTAAAAAGCACTACTAGGTACCAAGTTGTTCACCGTGGGGAATTTTTGGTGTTTTCATCCTACTGGTGGAATACTAGGTAGTATCCCTTTGTAACTAAGGTAGTCTGATCTAGGAAGTGCTTCAAATTGGCACGTGAACGAATATGAGCTATGAATATTTAACGTGTCGGTTCCATGCGTGGGAAGTCACGAACACTGCCTCAAAGTTTCATCATCGCGCTGATAGGACGTGGGCTCCACATTTTCGCGACGCGGATTTGATATCTGCGCCACACTTTAATGGATCTGGAATTTTCGAGGTCCCGGTGTTGAAACAGCCTGGTATCTGATACTCTGATTAATTAATTAGTATGAAGTATTTGGGAGTTGTATTTGCATTGCGATAGCGAGTGTGGAAAGTGTTTGCCTCTTAAACATGTATACAATGCTGATTATGGTCATCTTCACTGAAATTAAAGTCAATACGACACAAGTTACTGTAGGCGACTACTCAGGTCATGGTTGCACCAATGCATCCGTATTCCACTCTGGTGCAAAAAACATTCATCCTCGGTAACCGAGATTTTCCTGCATAGCACGTCAGTGCATGCTGAGTAGCGTTGACCGATTTATATCATCATCACACCTCAACATCACACCTCTTTTTATAGCTACGCCTCAAGAGAATGGTCTCTCGAAAGGTCATCAGGCAGGACAAAGCACACGCCCTATGGTCCAATGACTGATGTTTATGGAGCACTAACAACACTGTAATTGAATACGATTTTACAACCGAGGTTTGACACCTCAATTTTCCAGACGTCAGACCTTGGGGACCTAGGTTTATTCTTGATGCCGAAATTGTGGAAATCAAGTATTCCTGAAAGCATGCTGCATTTTCTGGAATGTATGGGGACATCGTAAAGCATTCCCTTGACTCAAAATAATCTTGGAGGGCCGGGCGAATGTGTCCATTATTTTGTTCCGAGGAGATTCCCCTCCTGGGTGCCCTCAGGCGTATTCCTCCCCTTGCGACCTGTTTTTCGGCCCCTCTACTCTCACCGGGACTGTGGCCATTGTCGGCTCCTAACCACCTGCTGAGCCCTTCAGACACGAACAGGTCCGGCTGACGTGACGTCAGTCGTTGCCCTCGGAGTGCGCTACCCGATCGCGTGCTATGGCAAGGTCATGCTCGTGAAGTAAACGTCATGGGCGCCTGTCAGGCGGCGTTATGCTGCGACCCGGCGAGCCCCCCCCCGCCCCCAAGGCGCTGCCATATCGTGGCAGGAGGATTCCACAGACTGCCATCTCCCAGACAGGGGAGTTTATCCGCGACCAGGCGAGCCCCCCCCCGCGCCCACCTGCCCAGACGCTGTCATATCGTGGCAGGAGGGTTTTCCAGCCGCTGTCACGTTGGCAGGATGGTCCCTCACTGCCGTCTCCCAGACAGGAGGCTTGAGCCGCGACCCGATGAGCCTCCTCCACACACTCTCAGACACAGCAATCTCCCGGGTAGGAGGGTTCCCATGACGCTGGCGTCTACCGAGCAGAGTGCTTCTTCAAACTAGCATGTTTTGAACACTGTGTGGCGGCGGACGAGTGGTCTAGGGGTAACATGCTCGTCTCACAATCGAAAGGTTGTGGGTTCGAGTCTCACCTGTCGCTACTCGTCGCCCGCGACCAATCGGCGTGAGAGATTGGCGACGCTATATGACTCAACGGTCGACGCGTCGTAAAAAACAATAACCGAACACTGTGTGGCGAAATTCATTTCACTCGATCGTTAAATGTAAATACACGCCTAATTTTGCTATTAGGTCTTACTAAGATGTAATGTGGCATGCATCATACAGGTTGCATGCAACTGTATAACATGATGTTAGGCCCAGCATCACTTTACGACTTATAAGCGGCAATTGAAGGTCATTCCTGCCAGCTGTGTTTTATTTTCAAGTTCTCAATGCTTGGGTGCACTGATGAAGACTCATGCACAGTGCTAAAATAATGTTTTTTTCCGTTAGGTGTGAGATGTCGAAACGAGTACAGCAGGTTTTATAAATTTTCCATGGAAGCATTCAGGCCGTTGTCATCCCCATGACTTCCTGCGTGTCGCCTCGAATGGTACAAATGACGTCATCTGGGGTACACCTTTTGGGCGGTTTTAATGGCTTGTGGTATATGAAAATGAAAATATTTTCAATTCAACTCACTTTCTAAATCTTGTAATATCGCGTCTGCGCTTTTATAATATTATTTAGCTGTTATTTTATCAGTTTCAGTTAGGCTGCAAATTAGACGACCACCATCACGCAATGCAGCGTTTTAGGGGCACGCTTTTTCTCAAATTCTGAGATGACCCAGTTGATTCATAAATGGCGCGGTTGTTTACATTGATCTCTCATAGCCTGTATGCCTTATGTTGATGTCACACGTCGTGTCCGTTGTCTCTGAGTTTCAGTTGTAGTTTTACTGTATTGCGTTGTGTTGTGATGTATCTTGTGTGGAGTTGCACTGATAACTGTAATCTTTTGTTTTAGTTAATGAGTAGTTATTGTAGATATTGAAATGTGTTCCGTATTAGATATCTAATATATTGATGCGGCTTATCTGGTAAATTTGCAGTTTCAGGTAATTTCTGTTTTCATGGAATTTCTTTTTTAATGCAATACTTATGGTCCCATGATATGCTGAACATCATGGGACCACTTATTTCCTCTGCAAATACATGATTTTCAGCTTGGAGGCAGAATATTACCAAACAATGGGCTTAAAGTTTGGTAATATATCATAACAAGTAATGTTCAAAATCAAGAAAAAATGGCGTAGTATAGCGTAACCTAACCTAGCCTAACCATCTATGCAAGAAAGCAAATTCTCCTTGCAAAATGGAAAATTGCAAGCATTTTTTTCTCAACAAATGTTCAAATTAAGATAAAACCTAACCTTACAAAGCCTACCTTGAACTGTTTTTGAAGAAAATGAAACTCAATTAAAAAGACCCCCCCCAAAAAAGAAGACATTTTTATAGCTTACAACAAAATCCTAACCTAGCCTAACTTAACTAAACATAACCCCCTTGTATGCTGCTTCATGGAGATAAATGGGTGTAAAACTTGTTTTGTTGCTCCCAATTAACTGCAATAATAACGCTTATCCTACACATCATGATTGAGATGGAGAAGGTGACCTTAAATTCAGTGTCATTGTCCTATGGTTTATTTGTCATCCAGTGGTGGGTAGCATGTAAATATGTCCAAACCCATTGGGATGTTCAAAACAATTTCTCAGTATGATGGAAAAAAGTGAGGGCAAGGATGTTATTAACAATGTTACACCTGCCAGAAAGGTGGTGATGGAACAGATGCCAAGAGGCTGGGTTGAAGAGACAGGCTGGCACTATATATTTACAATCCAGAAATCCCCACAGAAATATATGCGTGGGTTTTCCTACTAAGTGATTCAATGCCCAATTTGAAAAAGGTTAGTCATCTTCCCTTAGGTGCTCACTGGAAATATGAAAGGGGGCTCTGGTGTGAGGCACATACAAATTATCCTCCTCAAATTAGATGGAGAAAATACTTTCCTCTCCACCTTCAGTATCTCACACCCAGCCCTGCCAGGAATAGAGTATGGGCAAAATTGGTTAGCTTGTACTCCAGGTCCAATATGGTATATGTACTTCACTCCTTTCTTCGCGAAGCCCATTGCGCCGAGCTGCCCGACGGAGCAGTCGGGCGGCCGGCCCGGTTCCGGTAACTGGAACAGGTAACTGACCTGATAAAGTGCTGCTATATAGGTGACCTGAGGTAAAATTCCGGGTCTAGCATCTGTATTGCATCATTAGTAATGTCCAAAACATCATTGATGCCCATTTTGGAGCACTTAAACACAGTCACAGCGATCCATGACAATGACAAGCCATGCCACGCAAAAATGAGAAAATGTTTACATATGTGACCTCATTTGACCTTGCAGATATTGACCTAAAGTCATGAAATTTTAACCCAATAGAGTTCACTATCGTACCCAGTGCTAATTTCGTTACCCCAGCTTTAATAGGAGTCGAGATCTTATGGGGGCGGAATCCTCCGCCGCCCCCTCCAGTGCGCGTAATTTTCAGAGGCCCTCCAGGGCGCGTGTTAAGGACAATATGTCCTTAAAAGTATTGTGAAAACATTTTTAAGCTTTGGCTTGGACTTCGAAAGACTTGGTTGACAAAGTGAAAAGAGCTGATAGAGCTCATCCAACCAACTCATTAATTTGTTCCAACCACTTTACCTCTTATGATTATGATCCTGGCTATCTGATGCAGCTGAAGCTGATGCTGCAATGGCAACACCTGCCTCTCCCGAAGCCTGGTGCCATTCCATGAATTTACCTGCCTACCAGATCTGTATGGTATGAAGTGTTGAATCATGCATGTCTGTTGTGATTCCTGTATTTTTGGAGCATCTTATAGTTAAATGAAGAACCAGTTCAACGAGTTTGATGCCACTTCAATTCACATGATGAATATAGGCGCAAAATGACCAGCGCAGTCGATGCGCCCTAAAGCACAAATCCACCACCACCACATGATGAATATAGCGCGACCACCATCAGCAAACTGGGAGTGGAGCGTGACGGCCTTGCCTTCGTTGCCGGCTTCGTCGCCTACAAAATGAGGCGTATCAATACAGCGCTTGGCTGTCCGACGTCTGAAGCACCGGAGGCGCTCCTGACAACTGTGTCCAGCTCTTGGCTCACCACCATCGGTTGCGGCCGGCTCTACATGCCACAGACCTGGTAGATGGTGGTGGTAGACCAGTTGGATTCTGATCCCTGCTCTATCATGGGCTCAATCTGCACCGGCGGGGCCAGCATCGTGAGGCGCCTGGTAGGCGTCATCAGCAGCCGGCAGCCGAGGCTAGATGTCCGTGTGGCACGGAGGCTGACTCGAATTTGACTGCATGTGCGCATCGGCTGGTTACTCTAGAATTATGCTCGCAGAGCGCAGAGAGGTGGGCATCTAGGCAGGTGCGCCAGCATGTCACCAGCCAGCGATAGGATGTCCACCCTCACACTGCCGGTCATTTGTCACCGCCTCTGCTGTGTATCGTGTCGTGTCGCCCGATCCTGCTGTTGTGTTAGCGTGTTTTGCTGTTGCGACTGTGACAATTCACGGCGCTCCCGGTGCCGGCCTGTCCTGGCGGCAATTGACACTGCTCTCGTATCGCCCGGACCCGCTGTCCTGTTGGCGTGTTTTGCTGCTGCCGCTGTGACCATGGGCATACTAGCGGCGCTTCCTATGCCGGCCCGTCCTGGCGGCACTTGGCACTGCTCTCGTGTCGTCCGGTCCTGCCGTTTTGTTAGCGTGTTTTGCTGTTGCGACTGTGACCATTTACGGGTTGGCGGCGACCCCTATGCCGGTCCGTCCTCACGGCACTCGGCACTGTTCTCGGCTCTAGTATTGCTCTCGGGCAGGTGTGGCGTATGCCACTCCATTGTTGCTGATACTTACTATGTGGCCTATCACCATTTATTGGGAAGAACGACATACAAAGTGCCCTTTGCTCCGCGAACTTTTATTGCGATCCTCCATTCGTGCTCTGAACCGGAACCAGCACAGAAGCCGATTAGGTCGACTGTGTGGACGTTTATGAGTGCTTTGGGATGATCCAGATCTAATCCTGAACGCATTGCTAGGGAATGCCACCAATACATGCCTGACCGCTTTTGGTGCCCTATGTTTCCAGTCCGGCCGCCGAATGTATCTGGTAACTAGCGTGGAATTCCACATACTTTTGGGAGGAGTTAGCCCTCTTTAATACTGGCGTGAGCCCACCTCCTCCCCCAATTATTTCGGATTTTAACATGTGGCACTAATGGGGCCTCTCGGGGGAACGGCTTCCTGTTACCTCCATGCATTGCGTCCTCCCAATAATTTTCTGGAGGTTCCACCCCTGCTGCTCAGCTGGCACGAAGGCTCACAGATTCCCGAATAAATATACATCTCTGGCTTTCACGCGCTCCCTATGGTCCTGTCGATCTGAAAGAAAAAAAAAACAATTGTCCCCTTCCTTGCCCCCTAAATCAGCGGCGTTGCCACCTGCCATGAACTGGGGTTAAGAAGTGATCCGGTCAGTTACTTTTGCCCCGGTCGATTACTTTTCCCATGCAACACCATAATCCCAATGCTAAATTTGCTGCAGATTGGGGGACCCCCCCCCACCTGGTCCCATCGTAGCAGCGCCTACGCTTCAGATGTCTACTGCATCTCTCCGCGGTAAGATAATAATTATCTGCCATATTTGACATGTTTTACGTCCCGTTAAAGGCTCTTTCGGCTACAATATGCATATAAAAGATACTGTAGTTTCTTTCCAGAACTTTGATGCTCTACATTTTGGACCTATTCCTCTTAAACCGTTGTCTTTCCCATAGTGTGCATGCGTTGCACATCTTCGGCAACGTGTTAGCGGCTGTGCCCATGTTAAGTGTGTACCCCAGATGACGTCATTTAAGGACCTGCGCAGAAAGCTGCGCAGTAGGGATGACACCACCTGGTATATAGCGCCTTGGAAGCATTCCATTTAAAATAAAGTTCCAGTCCTTGAAGCGGAATTTTGAGACAATAGTGTACTCATGAGTGCATGATTTGGTTTAATCTGTGGGATACCTAACAGGGATACGTATGCTAACGGTAACGATTGCAATACCATGGTATCAGCAGAGGACATCGTTTAACAGATCACATCACAAATAATCTCTGTACCTGGAGATTGTACCTGGAGATAATCTCTGTACCTGTGTTACGAGATGCGTGTGTACTCAATCCATGATAGTGAGCATTAGCATGATGCCTATACGCGAAATACTCTTCGAAACGTGCCATGGAGCACACATCAACAAGCTTTACGTCGATGTTTCCTTGGAAAGGATGTCTATTCAGTGCTCAGAAAGTGCTATATTCCACCCTATTTCACGAATAATGTATCATTGCCTATGGAACATGTCAACAAAAAGCTAATTATCTGACTGATGATGTAGACAATTTTCCTGTGACGTGTTGCTTGTCCCCAAATGCCTGGATTTGGGCACACTGTTTAAACGGGAGTGTTCCCCAGACTGTGTCATCTGACTGACTGGTTTCCCAGACATTGGCGTCTGCCTGGCAGGCGGTTCCCCAGACACCAGCATCTCATGACAGGATGGCTGTCTAGACGCTAGTGTGTGCCGGGCAGGCGGTTCCCCAGACACCAGCATCTCACGACAGGATGGCTGTCCAGACGCTAGTGTGTGCCGGGCAGGCGGTTCCCCAGACACCAGCATCTCGTGACAGGATGGCTGTCCAGACGCTAGTGTGTGCCGGGCAGGTGGTTCCCCAGACACCAGCATCTCATGACAGGATGGCTGTCCAGACGCTAGTGTGTGCCGGGCAGGCGGTTCCCCAGACACCAGCATCTCGTGACAGGATGGCTGTCCAGACGCTAGTGTGTGCCGGGCAGGCGGTTCCCCAGACACCAGCATCTCACGACAGGATGGCTGTCCAGACGCTAGTGTGTGCCGGGCAGGCGGTTCCCCAGACACCAGCATCTCACGACAGGATGGCTGTCCAGACGCTGGTGTGTGCCGGGCAGGCGGTTCCCCAGACACCAGCATCTCACGACAGGATGGCTGTCCAGACGCTAGTGTGTGCCGGGCAGGCGGTTCCCCAGACACCAGCATCTCACGACAGGATGGCTGTCCAGACGCTAGTGTGTGCCGGGCAGGCGGTTCCCCAGACACCAGCATCTCACGACAGGATGGCTGTCCAGACGCTAGTGTGTGCCGGGCAGGCGGTTCCCCAGACACCAGCATCTCATGACAGGATGGCTGTCCAGACGCTAGTGTGTGCCGGGCAGGTGGTTCCCCAGACACCAGCATCTCATGACAGGATGACTGTCCAGACGCTAGTGTGTGCCGGGCAGCAGCCGGACCCGTTCGGCCCAGATCACCGACCGGCCATTTCACGGCTGCTACCTACAGACTTACGCAGCCAAGTGCCCGTGTCAGGCGACCGACTCGGTGTGAGGAGGCCGAGCCGGTCCCACCCTGTCACAGTTGATGGTGGTTACACCAAGCAGGTTGGGCGCAAAATGACCCTGGTAGTCGACGGGCCCCTAAACTCCAGTTCATCATCATCATCACACCAAGCAGGATTTCGTCGTGGGTGGTGATGTGTGTTCTACTGACGTCCAGTGTACAATGCATAATAGCATAAAGCACACCCAAATTGCAACTGCGTATGATCGAATCTGGTGACGGCACATGCTGTTGTAATTGACGAGTCCACCTAAATATGCCAAGGCCTGTGCCTGTGTCCAGCTAGATCGCGCCCAGATCCGACCTAGACTGACGCCGATGTTTCGTTGGCAGGCGTGTTAGCTGGGCGGAGCAGCCGACTGGTCTGAGGCTGCCGGTGACCCGACCTCGCAGCCAGAGCCGGCTGGTGTGGCGGACAGCGGTGTAGCCTGAGGTCACTGACGGTGGTCACCTGAGGTCACGCCCGAGGCCGCAGTCATGGCCGATCTGGAGGCAGTGCTGGCTGACGTCAGCTATCTGATGGCTATGGAGAAATCCAAGTCAACACCAGCTGCGAGGGCCAGCAAGAAGATCGTGGTGCCCGACCCCAGGTCAGTGAGTGGTCGAGACGGTACACGTCATTGTGCATGTCAACAGACCTGTGACTACTGTGTCTACACGTATCCTTCATGCAATGTCATCATTAACGCTTGCCAAAAAAGTCATAAAGTGTTCAGACTTAATAAGAGCCACCGGGGCCCATCTGGGTTAACCCTTTAAAGGGATGATACTATAAGCCTGGACAAAAAGATTATTAATGCCCCAACCAATACTACATCCAAAATTGCAAGGCGAACATCACCAACATCCCACACACCCACCAATACCTATCTACTTACCTACCTAGCCCCATTCACTCGATCCCGCGTAATACAGGCGTGGGTTGAGTGCCCCATCAATCATTTTCAACCTCCATCCATATCTGCTTATGGGCCTGCATAGTGTGTACCTTGTAGCATAAGTATTATCCCATACACCATTTAGAACTAAAAAAAAACAAGATTCTCCAACGTAAAAAAACGTGTCCACCCTATTATTGAATACATTCAATGAGGGACTCCCCACAACATCAGCAGGCAGTTTATTCCATTGTTCAACCACCCTTTGACTGACAACCTGTTAGCGCTCAACTGTCCTACACCTCGATTTGCCCATCCTGAATTAATGACCCCTATGTGATACTCTAAATATAAAAGCAACATTGAAATTAACACAACCCTTTAACGATTTTGCACATTTCAATCACCCCTTAATCTCCTATGCTTCTATGAGTACATCCAAGTATAGTATATTACTAGATTGGTCACTATTGTTCACCACTCCTACCAGCTTGATGTCATCAGCAAACTTCAGCACCCTATTCCTCACCCCTACCTCAATGTTGTTCACAAATATTATGAAGAGAAGTGGACCTAGAACAGAGTCCTGTGGCACTACTCAGAACATCGTTCCATTCAGATTTACGTCCATCTAACACTACCCTTTGTTTCTATCCCCTAGCCGTGCTTCAATCCAACCTTGAACCGCTCCATCAATCCCATGCTGCTCCATTCGATTGAACTATATGCCGTTGCGGAACCTCATCAAAAGTGTTGCTGAAGTCAAATTACACATCTATCCTGCCTGGATTGTCTACTTCTCTAGTTACGTACTCCATGAACTACAGTAGGTTAGTTACGCAAGATCTCCCATGTCGAAAGCCATGTTGATTATCTCTTAAACGACTGTGCCTATCAAGACGAGTCTGAACATTTTCCTTGACTATTTTTTTATAGTACCCTGCAAACTAGTGAGATTAAACGTACTGGCCTGTAGTTTTCTACACACCTTATATTTGTTTTCTTTTTTAAATTGGTAATGCATTTGCAATTCGCCAGTTTTCAGGTCAGTGGTGTACCTTTGTATGCTTTTGGGAGCCCCCCCCACCCAATGTTGACTGTGCCCCCAATAATTTCAAATTTTAACATGAGACCGTATGTCGTATGCCCCGCAATCCATTTGGACCTGCACATTGCCTTAATGCATTGTATCCCCCGCAACATTCTTTTTTGGGGGAGAGGGAACTACACCTCTGCTTGTGGTATTTCAGAATACTCGAAAGACGCCTAAAACTTATGCGTAGGGGAGCCGCTAAGGCTTGAACACATTGTACTAAAATCCTATAATATATCGTCCGATCCAGCAGCTTTATTTGTTGTTATTTTCTGTAACTCTTTTCCACATCTATGCATCATCTACATAATATGTATCTATATATCTACACGCTAATTTATTCTCTGATCAAGACATAAAGCTAACCATCGACTAACGTAACTGATCAGTGTAATGAGTAACCTAGTTTAATGTAATTAGCACTTATCTTGCTCCGCACACGCAAAGGGCAAAACAAACTATCCTACTTACACAAACTAAGCCAACACAATTTATTGAACTGGGAAATCCCAAGGAAGCCATTCACAATAACTTAGCTATATATAAAACTAACTAGCCACTAACGTAAGCTGGTCAACATCAACAAATCGTCTAGCTGTATCTATTGAGCACTTAATCTAATTCCACTGACAAAAGAAACGGCAAACTATCCCTCTACTTACAGAAACTAAACTAAGCGAAACTAATCTTGGAGTTGTCTTATTGGACGAAGACCCTAACAGCTAAGAAAAAATATAAACAATATGCAACTCCTTAAGAACCCCTAAGACAAAAGCCCAGGATTAACTAGGATAAGACAATATTTAAATACAGCAATTCAAACTTGCTACCATGAGTTAACCGACAAGGAAACAACAAACTAACGAAAGAAAACAAGTTATTTCTATGACTATCCCTGTAACTTTTTTCAGCCATGTTGCCGCGCCATTGTCTCTGATTCACTCAGATAAGTCAGATATACCAAACTTAAGCAATCTAACCTCCCTAACATAATCTAGCACCTACACACATTCTCCGTCCACTAACTGCCCGTGTCCAAGCATTACCTCACCAGTCTTGCCTCGTCGCAGAGCTGAGCGCACACGTCCAGACGCGACGAGAGCAGAGCAGCGAGTGGAGGTGAAGGCTCTTTGTAAAGCATAAAATGACCAATTCTTGGTGGGCATTCTTTTCGTTGATTATGCCAACTTGAGTGGTGTACCGAGTCGGCCGACTAGCCTTTGCATTCAGCTCCAAGTAAGGCATGTGACGCGTGACTTTGTTGTCGCATGCACTGGCCAGAGCTCGGTTTGCCCTGTTCAGTGTGAGTTCAGCTCAGATGCGGTCTAGTTTGGCGCCTACACCGCTGGATGTATAGTCGCGCGGTCAGTGTATCGCCACACTCGGTTGGGTCAATAGCCGTGTAATATCGACGACCGGTTTGCTTGGCACTCGGCTGGCTCCTCGGCGACGCCCCGTCGTCCAGTATACTGGAGCTAATTAGTTGGTGGCTGTAAGTAGCACGGATCGATTGGCGTTAACTTCCACTGTCGGTCACGTCGACACCCGCGTCGCACACCGGCTCCGAGGGCAATAGACAACAGCACGAACGCCGACACTGATGACTATAGACAACGGCACGAACGCCACACACCGGCTCCGAGCGAAGTAGGTAGCAGCACGAGTGTCGCACACAGACACCGAGGGCAGCAGGTAGCAGCACTAGTGTCGCACACCGAGGGCAGTAGGTAGCAGCACGAGTGCCGCACACCGACACCAAGGGCGATAGGTAGTAGCACGAGTGTCGCACACCGACACCGATGGTAGTAGTTAGCAGCACGAGTGCCGCACACCGACACCAAGGGCGATAGGTAGCAGCACGAGTGTCGCACACCGTCACTGGGGACAATAGACAGTAGCACTGGCGTCACACACCGACACTGAGTACAATAGACAGTAGCACGGGCATCACACACCGACACTGGGGACAATAAACAGTAGCACGGGCATCACACACCGACACTGGGGACAATAAACAGTAGCACGGGCGTCACACACCGACACTGAGTACAATAGACAGTAGCACGGGCATCACACACCGACACTGGGGACAATAAACAGTAGCACGGGCATCACACACCGACACTGGGGACAATAAACAGTAGCACGGGCGTCACACACCGACACTGAGTACAATAGACAGTAGCACGGGCATCACACACCGACACTGGGGACAATAAACAGTAGCACGGGCGTCACACACCGACACTGTGGCCAATGGACAGTATCACAGGCATCACACACCGACACCAAGGGCGATAGGTAGCAGCACGAGTGTCGCACACCGTCACTGGGGACAATAGACAGTAGCACTGGCGTCACACACCGACACTGAGTACAATAGACAGTAGCACGGGCGTCACACACCGACACTGGGGACAATAGACAGTAGCACGGGCGTCACACATCGTCACTGTGGCCAATGGACAGTATCACAGGCATCACACACCGACACTGGGGCCAATAGACAGCACGGGCGTCACACACCGACACTGGGGATAACAAACGGTGCCACGGGCGTCACACACCGACACTGGGGACAATAGACAGTAGCTCGGGCGTCACACACCGACACTGGGGACAATAGACAGCACGGGCGTCACACACCGACACTGGGGATAACAAACGGTGCCACGGGCGTCACACACCGACACTGGGGACAATAAACAGTAGCACGGGCGTCACACACCGACACTGGGGACAATAGACAGTAGCACGGGCGTCACACATCGTCACTGTGGCCAATGGACAGTATCACAGGCATCACACACCGACACTGGGGACAATAGACAGTAGCTCGGGCGTCACACACCGACACTGGGGACAACAAACGGTGGCACGGCCATCACACACCGACACTGGGGACAATAGACAGTAGCTCGGGCGTCACACACCGACACTGGGGATAACAAACGGTGGCACGGCCATCACACACCGACACTGGGGACAATAGACAGTAGCACTTAGCACGGGCGTCACACACCGACACTTTGGGCAAGAGACGGCAGCATGGGCGTCACATACCGACATTGAAGACAGTATGCAGTATCGCGGGCATCACACACCGACACTTAGGGTAATAGACAGTAGCACAGGCAACACTGATGGGGGTGGACGACACACATCAAGTTTCAAGACACTTCCGCTCTTCAGTGACCTGCATCTCAACAGCTCGTATCCTTTGCGGAATAGCTCAGGGGGCCGTACTAAATTGCTCGGTCTCACCAACATAGGTTGAACATGGAATAGCCGATGCAGCTGAAGCGCCGTTAAATCCAAAAGGCCTATTAACCAACCAGCCGACGTCAGCACGAGCGCTACACGGCACTGCTCAGGGAATCAGCACGATCACTGCCATTGAGGGCAACTTACGGCAGCACGGGTGCCACGTGCCGGCCCTAAGGGTGGTTGCCACCGCAGCACGAGTGCCACGTGCTGGCCCTAAGGGTGGTTGCCACCGCAGCACGAGTGCCACGTGCCGGCCCTAAGGGTGGTTGCCACCGCAGCACGAGTGCCACGTGCCGGCCCTAAGGGTGGTTGTCACCGCAGCACGAGTGCCACGTGCCGGCCCTAAGGGTGGTTGTCACCGCAGCACGAGTGCCACGTGCCGGCCCTAAGGGTGGTTGTCACCGCAGCACGAGTGCCACGTGCCGGCCCTAAGGGTGGTTGTCACCGCAGCACGGGTGCCACGTGCCGGCCCTAAGGGTGGTTGTCACCGCAGCACGAGTGCCATGTGCCGGCCCTGAGGGTGGTTGTCACCGCAGCACGAGTGCCACGTGCTGGCCCTAAGGGTGGTTGTCACCGCAGCACGAGTGTCACGTGCCGGCCCTAAGGGTGGTTGCCACCGCAGCACGAGTGCCACGTGCTGGCCCTAAGGGTGGTTGCCACCGCAGCACGAGTGCCACGTGCCGGCCCTAAGGGTGGTTGCCACCGCAGCACGAGTGCCACGTGCCGGCCCCAAGGGTGGTTGCCACCGCAGCACGTGTGCCACGTGCCGGCCCTAAGGGTGGTTGCCACCGCAGCACGAGTGTCACGTGCCGGCCCTAAGGGTGGTTGCCACCGCAGCACGAGTGTCACGTGCCGGCCCTAAGGGTGGTTGCCACCGCAGCACGTGTGCCACGTGCCGGCCCTAAGGGTGGTTGCCACCGCAGCACGAGTGTCACGTGCCGGCCCTAAGGGTGGTTGCCACCGCAGCACGAGTGCCACGTGCCGGCCCCAAGGGTGGTTGCCACCGCAGCACGTGTGCCACGTGCCGGCCCTGAGGGTGATCGGCAACGACACGGTGGTCTCCACGAACGAAGGGCATCCACTGCGCCGGATTGTAGCATGCAACTTATGCATGACGGCATTGAACGCGCCTCTGTTTTATCTGTATTGACATGGTGAACATTTTCACATGAGGTATACCAAATTGTACGCCTTTGGAGTCGAAGCCAACTCCTGGGGACTCTTTCGATCAAGAAGCGCTGCGTTTTAGTAGTTCGGTCTGTGTTCAGGCGGGTCCGGGGCGCATCTTTTGACGATGTTTAACCCTATGCTTGTAGGTAAGGGCGGATTCTTCCCATCCCCTATGGTTTTTTTTCGTCTGTCGTTTCCTACCCATTGTGATTGGGGCGTAAAGCTCGGCTACTTTTACTAGCTTCCTTTCAACTACTTGGTGCCAAAACTGTAGTGTTGCAACTACATAAGAGGCGGCTTCAGGAGCGAATATTGAGAGGAAACTCCGACAGATTTTTGCAAAAATTTATGACTGGCATATGCATCTTAACATTTTTGTGTTTTGCTGTTCAAGTAAGCAAGCAATACGCGACAAGGGTACCACTTTGGCAATGGCGGATAAAGGAGTGGAAAAGTAAATTCAGGACGAGCGATCATAATACGCTGCAAGCTAGCATAGTACGCTGCAAGCTATTTTCTAAATGGTCAATGATTGTATTAGCCTTCCTACTCGGGCGTCTCGGGATCCGGGATCCTCCCTAGCCCTGGCGAAGCCTCTGGTCAAAAACCTCACTGTAAGTATTGATATTGTGTACGAATGACAAACTAATAGGTATTTGTGACACTGACTGCGAAGAAGGACCAGCCACGAAAACAAATGATGCCACCCCTCGAGGCTCCTGGCTACGCCATCAGTGGCGGATCCAGCATTTGGCCAGGGGGAGGGCGTGCAGAACTTCGGTACCCCCTGTACTTTAGTGCCCCTATCATGACATTTTCCGGTGGAGGTGCGCTCCAAAAATGTTCGTGCTGTATTGCAAGTAGCAAAGTATCATAGGCGGTGTTAGCCTTCGTGTGTTTCGTGGCATCGTGACAGTTCGCAGCGCATATTTCATCAAGCGAAACTGAGTTTTTTTTCGATTATGAGTCCATATTGCGATCATCGCCCGATCGCCAATTTCGACGTTTTAACGCGAACAAAAATTGTTTGGGAGCTGGAGGGGACAGTGGGAACTAATGGGCTCCTTCGGACTTGATAGGGCCACCGCCCCACTTGCGAGCTGGTGGTCCTGGTGCGCCTGAGAGCTTGAGAAGCTCGATGGTGGCAAGCGAACAGTGCGAAGGGCCCCTGCGCAGATGTGAGAAGCCCCTGGTGTTCCGATGTCAGGGGCCCCTGGACCGATTAAGAGGCCTGGGCTGATGCACACGGTCCCGGGTCGATGGAGAGTGCCAACGGACAGAGTCTGAGAGCTTCAGGCCGGACCAAAGTAAAGGCTCTCTGGGCGGACGCAGTCCCAGGTTGGTGATTGGCTCCCGGATGGCCGACAGAGGGCCCCGATCAGTAAAACAAAGTCCCTGAGCCACAGGGAGGGGCCCTGAGGTGACTGAAGAGCCACCTGAACCGACGCAGAGGGCTCTGGTCACCGGAGAAGATCTCGGGACATCGGAGAGGACACCGAGCCGACATGAGAGGCACCTGCGCCGACAGAGGGCCCCAAGCCGATGTGAAGGGCCTTGGACTGCCTGAAGGGGCCCCGAGTCGTTGAAAGGGATCGCGGCCTGCCGGAGAGGGCCCCAGTCAGTAAAGAGGTATCCTGAACCAACGAAGAGGACTCCTGGATCGACGGAAAGGGTCTCTGGCCACCAGAAAGAATCCAGGGCCATTGAAGGGATCCAAGCAGGTATGAAGGGCTCTGGACTGACTGAGGGGCCTCGGGCCATTTTATTTTTTTTTCGGTCTGACGGAGAGGGTCGCGACAAGTAGAGGGTCCTTTAGCCAACAGTGAAGGCTCCTGAGTAATCAAGGGGCCCATACCACTAAACGGAGGCCCAGTCTTCCAGGGACCCTACAAATATTTGCGCTACTTAGTGAAATCCTGTGTGCGCCCCTGGGCCCAGGGCCCTTATGTCGGCTCGGCTCGGGCCCTCGGCGCCTGGCCATGGGAACTCTCCGTCGACTCGGGGGCCCTTTCTGAGAGCGATCGGCTTTCGGGCCATCTACTCACCCCGGTAACACCTGCATTGTCCGCATAACTAACTGAACCGCCGAATTGTAAGTTATGGGCGCTAAATGATCACGCTTTGGTCGAAGCGCCCTTAAACCCAAATAACTAACTAACTAACTCGACTCGGGGGCCCTCTTCATCTGCATGGAACCATCTCCACCAGTCCGGAGCCCCTTTCGTCGGCCTAGAGGCCCTTCACGTTGGCCCAGGGCCCTTCGCGCCTGCCGAAAGCCCCTCACGTTGGCTCAGGAGCCCTTTAAATGTCGGCATTCAGGCCCTCTCCGGTCCTCCGAATTCCCCCTGGAGCGACAAATGTATTGTGTGCTTCGTCACGACCTATTTTAAAACACGTGTTCATCGGCCTCTTTGGCCTCAAAGGGGGGTCATCGGCATGACCCCTTGGCCACCCCTGAATCCGCCACTGGTATGGTTGTTTTGCATTTGCATGTATGGACCTCAAATACTGCTTTGGATCATTAATAAGATATGCCCATCCACGCACAATTTTACTGGTGCAAAATACAAGCACATTCCCGGAGGATTTTGATCAATTTCCCCACTTTTGTTTTGCCTCTTGGCCTAGCCATTGCGAACATTTTGGCATTCTGAAGATATATATTAGACTAGTAGAATTCGTTGAGCTGTCCAGTTTCGAAGGAGGGATCCGACCTCTTAACAGATGCAGGCCTGAACGAGCCCTGCCGTAATGTGGTTAAGCTGTGTGTGGTAAGTTGGTGTGCGGCTGTTGACTTTGACGACTGGTGACGGCCGGGAGGCTGGCGGCGCTGCCGATCGATCGTTGGTGGCGGCAGGCCGTTCAGGTCGTTCAGGCACGCCATTCTCGCTCGTGTCGATGTGGGAGTGTCGGGGACTGGGCGGGGCGGGCAGGACTGTGCGAGGCGGGGCCACCGTAACAACTGTGGTGTCACTGAGACGTGAGCATCAGACGCACCAGCTGTATGTGTCAACCCGCCCGGTCTCTCCAGTCAGATCCCCACACTGCCATTGGAGGGGGAGGGAGGGAGGGAGGGAGGGAGGGAGGGAGGGAGGGAGGGAGGGGGAGGGAGGGAGGGAGGGAGGGAGGGAGGGAGGGAGGGAGGGAGGGAGGGAGGGAGGGAGGGAGGGAGGGAGGGAGGGAGGGAGGGAGGGAGGGAGGGAGGGAGGGAGGGAGGGAGGGAGGGAGGGAGCTTGTTAAAGACACCTCCAACTTCCAATCTAAGCATTGCACGAAAGCTAACGGGGTGTCGTCGGAAAGCCATCGACGGGGAGGGCAAAACATGGCATCATTGGTTATTTTTAATGGACGTTTTAGGAAAATTTAGAGTTATTTTAAAGACAAATTAATCGGTCAAAAATGGGCCAAGATTACCACTGACCTGACCCAAAGCCCAAACCCAAGATATACGTATTGCAAACACTGACAATTTGTGGTCATGTAGTCTTCATTTCAATATGTTTTCACGTCTGTGAACAATTGATCCTAAACAAGTCTAAACATTGTTTTGGACAATGACTTCAGATGACCTTGATCTCGGCTATGATTCATGGTTTTGGTTTAATCTGATAATTTAGGTCATTCAACATAATCTTAATACCATTTAGGCCATGGTAGCTCGAAATAAAAGATGTGAAACAGGAGTGTCTACATATTTCTAGCTCACTTGGCGCACTTCATGTCGCCCTGCCCTCGGGTCACATGACTGTAGTGAAGCAAATTGGATGAAGAACTTCCCCTAATGCTTCTGCCTGCATACCAAGATAAAAGTGGGGTTTAGATAAACATGCACATTACAAAACTAGGAAAATTGGCCCAACATTGGCCAAAAGTGGCCATGACCTCAGGTCACTGACCTGACTTCGAACACAAATCCGAAAGGTGAGTTTTGCAAGCACTTTCCAATTGCACTCGCGTACTAAGTTTCGTTTTAAAATAGTTTCATTTGTACGAGCTATCGATCCTCAGACATTTGTGGCTAGATCAATGGCCTCACATAACCGGAGGTTGAAATTTTCACGTTAGATGCAAAAACAATCAAGGAAAACGTCCTGAAAATGTCAAGTGATACCACTGGAACAGGTGGATTTGCTTAACTTGGGTTGTTATATGGCATAAAGGGAATGTCCGACCTCAAAATGCGGGGACGAGTGGTCTAGGGGTAAGATGCTCGTCTCACAATGGAAAGGTGGGTTCGAGTCTCACCTGTCGCTACCCTTCGCCCGCGACCAATCGGCGTGAGAGATTGGCGACGCTACATGACTCAACGGTCGACGTGTCGTAAAACCAATAACCAACCAACCGACCTTAAAATGCTGAGTTAGCGCTTTGATGCGATATTCCAGCCATGGAATTAGGAAACTTGCATTATATTGTGCCCCAAGTCTATGCAGAAAAAATGTTACACAAGTTGATGTACTTCTGAAGAAAATGTGAGCCTGAACATAGAGGTGGACATGCAAATGTTTGCTTATTTCACCATGCTCACACATTTCTGTCAGGCTTAGACGTTCGCCAAATTATGTGCGAAATCCGTTTGCGGTCTTTCCCCACTATTCGATTCACATCCAGTCCCAAAGAAACCTGAAACTTCAGTTGCGGACAAGTAACTTATCCACCAACGCGTTTGACCCATGGTAGGGACTAGGGATTGCAATCCCGGGATCCCGATCCCGGGATCCCGAAAATATTTCAATCCCGATCCCGATCCCGAAAATCTTGTCAATCCCGGGATCCCGAAAAAATTCATAAACTCAAACAATTCTAGCACGGATAGATTGTTTATGCTTTAAGGCTCTAATAGGCTATTGCATTTTGTCAAATTCCACAATGCGTTTTTGCAACACATTGTAGCAGTGCTCAGTGCTCACAATAAGTGCACCAAGGTCATGCACAGGGGCTTTGCCGTCCCACGCATTACGCAACCAGAACGGCGCGCCGCGCGACTGTGGCAGGCAGTTTTAAGAGACGCACCTCGATTCTCGCGAGAGCGGCAGCGCCGAAATTGGAACTGAGCGCTGAGCACTTGAGACGGCTGATTGCGGAGGGGTGGTATCCAGGGCGACAGTTCCTTTGTTTCAGTTGGTCGTCGAACGTAGTTTGCAGCACACGTCAGCGCACACGGAGAGCAAGCACTGAATAAAGGAATCTTTTATTTGGAAAAGTGTGGGTCTGACATATTGATACAGCTATGGAGAATTTCAAGGAATTTATAATAACAGGTGTGTGGAAGGACTTTTTAAGAGACGAATCAGGCCAAAAAACAAAATGTAAGAAATGCAACAAAGTAATTAAGTGCACAGGTGGATCCACAAAAGGTTTACACGTCCACTTGCAGACCATGCATGGAGAGGGCACAGTGTCAAAGAATACAACAGCATCTACTGCTGCGTCTACATCACAACAAACCGCCACCGAAGGACTTCCATCCAAGAAGAGGAAGATTGACTCATTTTTTCCTAAGAGTGAAGAGGTGTCACTCGATGCGACGCTGGGGCGTATGTGCAGTAGGGATTGCATCCCATTCCAAACGTTTTGTACCTCAGACGATCTGCGGCAGCTCTTTGCAGCGAAGGGCCACAAGGACCTACCAACATCCCCAAACGGCATAAAGAGTCGAGTAATGAAGCACTGCATACCAAGATCATGGGTGTCGTGAAGTCCGAGTTGAGAGAGAGTATGAGTACCAACAAACGTTTTACGCTGACGCTTGACGAGTACACATCTTTGCGCAACAGGCGCTATATTAGCGTTAACGTACACTGTGGTTCCGATACTTGGGGCCTGGGCGTGATTCGATGCACCGGTTCCATGCCCGCAGAAAAGTGTCTACATGTTCTGAATGAGAAACTGAACAAGTTCGACATCGACCTGCATCGGCATATCGTGTGCGTATGCACAGATGGAGCGAGTGTAATGAAGAAGTGTGGGCGGCTTATTCCGTGCATGCAGCAACTGTGCATGGCGCATGGGCTTCATCTGGCGGTCACAGACGCGCTTTATAGGAAGAGTGGGACCACTGAAGCCTCCCAAGCACAACCACATGATGATGACGGCGAAGGTTCAAGCGAAGAATCGGGCGGCGAGAGTGAAGAACAAGATGATAATGAAGCAGAAAGAGAACATTTTCAAACGATCATCGAAGATCAACGCTTGGAAGTGAGTGGTGAAATCGGAAAAACGACCTCTAAGGTGCGCAAAATCGTTCGCTGGTTCAGAAAATCCCCTGTTCGCAACGACTGTCTGCAAAAACATGTTGCAGACGAACACAGCTGTGAGCGCGCCCTGTTGCTTGACTGCAGGACGCGCTGGAACAGCCTCTTGGTCATGCTAGAGCGATTCTTGGAACTGAAAACAGCGGTCCAGAAGGCGTTGATCGATATACAGGCAAAAAGTGGCTCGGCGGTTGCTATGCTCAGTAATGATGAACTCGTGCCACTGCCGGTTCCGACAGACCTCGCTGACTCAGACGAAGTTTTCCCAGTGAAACCATTCCAGTCAGTGACACAGATACCCTCAAGGCGGCGTTAGAACGAAGTATGAGAGAACAAACCGCAAACGCAGAACTGGAAGGAAGTGAAGTGTCGGAGCGACGGCTCAAAAATTTGGTAAAGCAAAAGCTGGCGAACTTACCGTACACGGGCCGCGGGTTTTACACTGGAAACGTTTACCAATGGCTGAAAACAGTCGTCCCCACCAGTGTAGAGGCAGAGAGGGTGTTCTCGGTGCTGGGAAATGTTGTGAACAAACTCCGAACCCGTTTGAACGACGAGACCATAGACGCGCTAGTCTTTCTAAAGACCTACTACTCGTGCCACAAATGAGCGGAAGTTGGTTCCTGGAAGTGGCTAACATTTAACGTGCAGTGTTTCCGTCGTTCTTTGTATTGTAGTCATCGCGTTGGCTGGTGTTGTATTGTATGCAGTCAATCATGTTATCACTTGTTCTTGATGAGTTAAACTTTTTGTGTTCGTATGCCATGTTTTGCTTTTTGCGCAAGAAACACATGAGCCTGGAAGTATAAACAGTGAGCTGGCCAGTGAAGTTTTGGACTGTCCCTCGTGTTATGAATAGATCCAGAGTCAGACAGTTTTGCGTTTGTATTGAACATGCGTTATTGTTGGGGTAACGAAGTCAACAGTCAACACATAAACATAGGTGTCATCACATCACAACACATAGGTGTCATCACATAAAATTGCAAAATTTGAGTACAAACGATGTTCCTATCATGTTCATTAATTTTCGAGGGGAAGTTTATATTCATATTTATATGGGCAGTGGCTTAATTGAACTATTTCCATGTATAAAGTGTCTTTTACCATAACACTAATCACTTCCGCCAGATCACCTCCGGGATCCCGGGATTGGCAAAACGTTCCGGGATTGCAATCCCTAGTAGGGACCGATAGATAAAAATCGAATCGAATCGAATCGAATCGAATCGAATCTCTCGCTCTCTCGCTCTCGCTCTCTCGCTCTCGCTCTCTCGCTCTCTCGCTCTCTCGCTCTATCTCTATCTCTATCTCTATCTCTCTATCTCTATCTCTATCTCTCTATCTCTCTATCTCTATATCTATCTCTATCTCTATCTCTATCTCTATCTCTATCTCTATATATATATATATATATCTCTCTCTCTCTCTCTCTCTCTCTCTCTCTCTCTCTCTCTCTCTCTCTCTCTCTCTCTCTCTCTGTCTCTGTCTCTGTCTCTCTGTCTCTGTCTCTGTCTCTGTCTCTGTCTCTGTCTCTGTCTCTGTCTCTGTCTCTGTCTCTGTCTCTGTCTCTGTCTCTGTCTCTGTCTCTGTCTCTGTCTCTGTCTCTGTCTCTGTCTCTGTCTCTGTCTCTGTCTCTGTCTCTGTCTCTGTCTCTGTCTCTGTCTCTGTCTCTGTCTCTGTCTCTGTCTCTGTCTCTGTCTCTGTCTCTGTCTCTGTCTCTGTCTCTGTCTCTGTCTCTGTCTCTGTCTCTGTCTCTGTCTCTGTCTCTGTCTCTGTCTCTGTCTCTGTCTCTGTCTCTGTCTCTGTCTCTGTCTCTGTCTCTGTCTCTGTCTCTGTCTCTCTCTCTGTCTCTGTCTCTGTCTCTCTCTCTGTCTCTCTCTCTCTCTCTCTCTCTGTCTCTCTCTCTCTCTCTCTCTCTCTCTCTCTCTCTCTCTCTATCTCTTGTTGTGGTCTACGACAGTTTTCGGCACCGGAACAGCGCCTGGGACCTGATGGAGCGTTTCAACCTGAAACGCTCACCGCCAGGCCCCTTTCCCCAGCTGGTGGTGAAAGGACATCACATTGCTGACCCACAAGTAGCCCACTTTAAACGACACCACTCCAGCGTCTCTGCCTCTTCTATCTCAAGAAAATGAGGATGACGATGGATGGGTGAGATGTGTTAACAATAGATTACTTGGATAACGTGTGCATACCTGGCGCCGGCATAGTTGGACTACGTTCCGCGTGAATGTGGAGCTGTGGGTATGGTAAGCTGATTAAGGATGGCATGACATGTGAGAGTGAAGCTTTGTAGGTAATGCGCAATTGTGTGTGACTTCGTCTGATACCGGGCATTTTCCACAGCGTTCGCAGTGTCATGCACAAGTACATGGAGAAAATGGGAGAGGTCACCTTCGACAAAATCTTCAACCAGAGACTAGGTAAGCCGCAGTATGCATTGAAGTCGATACTACGGTGAACATCACATGTGCGTATTTGAATGCGATTCCTTTATGCTCAAATATTTTGGATCAGTGACCGATGTGCACTTCGATGATTTGTACCTTCTATCCCAAACTTCATCGGGAAAAACGTAAAACGTCCAAGCAACATCTTTCAGTGCAACGGTCAACTATGCTAGATGTCATCTGGATCCAGATTATTGAAAAAATACTCGTCGGAGCATCGTATGCCTATATATATATATATATATATATATATATATATATATATATATATATATATATATATATATATATATATATATATATGCATATATTATATATATATATATATATATATATATATATATATATGCATACATGCAAAATATTTTCCGCGCAGATACTGTTTTCAGCATTGTTTACCTGAATGCCAGGCCCATTGAGGATACATTTTATGACGGTGAAATTTTCTCACTATTGTTGGACTGGATAGTTACATTATTTGTATATCTAAGACATGACTAAGAGATGATGTCGAACAAGTTTAGCTCGTCATGGTTACAGTCTCTGCATATACTCGCAATGATGAAGTAGGTGTGGCACCGGAATTTATGCTGCAGAACATTTGATCCAATATAAATACCTGATCTTCGCCGTTCTACTTTTGAAACTGCTTTTCTTGAAAATTTCAGATTTAATTACCACATTAGCGAACCTTACTGCGCAACTGATCACAGGGCGTTTTCTTTGTTCTGTACAGTCCCCATAACTTCGGAAATCGGAATGTATCCTGCATGCATCTTCCATGCATCCTGACCTTTGTAAAGTGCCTAAAACTAAAGGTAGGTACATGTATTAACCACTTAAAGAAGTACTTCATTACGAAATTTCAAGAAACGGTACGATTCATGTTAAGCCTTAAACAAATACGAATTTTCCGTTTCAGTGTTTGTGTAGGTGGTATGCTAGCGTTTTCCCTGGAGCTGCAAGTGTTTTCACTTTATTCTCGCTTCGATGCTATTATTTCTTTAACTGCTTTTTTGTGCAATGTATAGCCCATTGACACAATAGCACATACTAACGCTCATATATAATCAACTACGTGGCATTGCCCACGCTACTAGCTTAGCTACTTTTAAGCAATACCACAAAGCATTCTCAACCAACAATTGGTGGTGGACTTAACATATTAGCATGTAATAAGAACATATTAGCATGCAATAAGAAATGCAATGCAGAAATAGTTCAGGTTAGTTGTAGCATGGCGATATTGATGTACTGACTGTAGTTGAGACTACCTTTGACTTCTATACTATAAACGCAATTAACCTTGAAGCTTGATATGCTTCTTTATGTTGTTTTCTTTTCTCAGCTTGAGTGCCGCGAATTAATTCGTTTATTTGATGTTAGCTCAGCGGTATTGCGAGTCGTTGGCTTCGTGGACTTCGTGGGCTTGGGCACTCCTGATCACCTAATAATGCGTAACGGCCCGTATAATTTTCAGTTTATAGCCTTCCACCTCCGAGTGTTGCGTGGAAAGGTGCCCGTGCATGTTAAAGAGTACGATCACCTTGGTCTCTTGACAGCCAGCTCGCACGGAGCGTGTGCTAATGAGAAGATAAGGAAACGGTATCGCCTTCTGTGCTGCATGCCAATTATCCGAGGAGAATGTCTTGGATGTGCTCGTATCATGCCACGAAGTACTCATGCGTCTCATATTGCTCATATGTGTAATGTTATTGTTCATCGATATGACTTCCTCTATCATTGGGATGCACACCCTTGATGATTGGACAATAAACTAAACTCAACGAACACAATCTAGTCTGTACATGATGTCCACGTATGACATTCGTTCGCTTTAGTCTGATGCAAATTCAAAGTTTGTTACAATAATGTTTGCCTGTGGCAAATTTTGCGGTGCCCCAGTGATGTTGAATGAAAACATTGATCTTGAAACGACGTGCAAACAAATATTCTTGGAGTTCTTGTACTTGGATAGTCCAAAGCAAGACTTCCATCATGGAGGTGTCCATCATTCGTCGATCAGAAAAAGCTGATTGAAATCATTCATGTGTCGGGAAATACTGGTTGTTGAATTTATTTCTTGTCTGTCTCCTACACTGTTGGAAGGTATCTCCCTTCTATTCCGTTAGAATTGATATGCAGTACCTGTTAAATTATTGCTCCATACGTGGATATGGCACCTACGTAGGCCCCGAACACTAATTGGGCTGATGAGTTGGAAGCGAACTGCTGACACCGAAGTAATGGGCAGGATCGGGTCTGCCACTGCATTTCGATGTGATGGGCAGGATCGGGTCTGTCACTGCATTTCGATGTGATGGGCAGGGTCGGGTCTGCCACTACATTTCGATGTGATGGACATGGTCGGGTCTGCCACTGCATTTCGATGTGATGGACATGGTCGGGTCTGCCACTGCATTTCGGCGTGATGTGCAGGGTCGAGTCTGCTGCTGTATTTCGATGATTTTCTGGCTATGTCAAAGCTTCGGAACCAAGGATCGCCCACATCTGTAACGTCATACAAGTATTATAGATATGACCATCCCGTCATAATTACACATGGAGTAAGTTTTTCGGAGTGCATGTTAATCTGGATCCACACAAATCTGGCGATGACCTGCTTTTCCAACCCTGGATAAGGTCCGTCCTAAGTGCTCGGCGCACAGTCCGGTTGAGCTGTCAGCACCCGACTTTTCTGGAAAGGTTTGCCTTTGACCCTCGCTGACGGTTTGTTGACTGATCGGGAACAGAAGATATCGAGTGCCACTGGATTTCCCTCGTGATATACGACGAACTGTTATTGTAAGGAGGCCCCATCTCAATATGGGTGGGTGGGAATGGCGTGACAGTGGCAACCACCCTCTGTGTAAGATAACTACGAGACGCGCTCGTCGACCAAGGGCTAATGGGACTAAAGTTTCCAAAGGCCAATGAATGACCGAATCGCTACCTCAGAACACCTCGCGCTCGGACCTGTGTATGCTGGTCACACTGTGCAAGACCACTATAAAGTAGTGATACCAACATGCCTTGTCTGCTGCGAAACAGCAATAAAACAAAGCAGTCGTCACGTATCGGCCTATGGAAGCCGCACTGACTCAGGCTGCTGCGGTTGAAACAACGCTGAGAACACACCCAGTCGATTTCTTCCCAGCTAGAGGCAGTGTCGTGTGACTGGTGTGTCGTCAACGGCTGTGTGACGCGCTGGAATCGTGCTGCGGATGATGTCACCAGGCCTGGAGGTCGTCGCGCCAGAGATTGCACGTTTTTCTCGTGAAACGGCTCATCCGTACATTTACAAACGCCGATGTCTGTCCACCTGCAGCTTCCATTGGCTGCAAATGCAGCGCCGCGGCTTGTGACCGTGTCCAGTGCTGCGGTGAATGGAAAAGGCAGTGTCAATCTGTCAGTGGTGCAAACAGCAGTACCCTGGGGACGAGTGGTCTAGGGGTAAGATGCTCGTCTCGCAATCGAAAGATTGTGGGTTCGAATCTCACCTGTCGCTACTCTTCGCCCGCGACCAATCGGCGTGAGAGATTGGCGACGCTATATGACTCGACGGTCGACGTGTCGTAAAACCAATAACCAACCAACCAACCAAACAGCAGTACCCGCGGCAAGCACTTGATGGCTGAATCGTTGCGGTATCCAGTTCATTGTTTGGCGGGGCCGTCTTGCGGCATTGAGTTAGTCTCATGCCGAGATGAATGTCAACCAACATTTGCTCATGTGTTCTATATATTTTTTGTTGTCGTGTATGGAGAGGAGATCGTCCAATTTAATTACCTAACATTTCGTTCAGTTTTTTTTCTCATGCGACTAGGTCTTTTCTGCATGAACAACTTTCTGCCCTTTCTGCATGAACAGAGACATCGGCTACAATTAACATTCAGCATTCGAAAACAAACGCCTCGTTTCATCCGAAGTTGTGGAATTATTCTGAGAACTTATCCCTCATTTGACGATCGTAACCTTTATCCTTCATTTATGCCTTTGAATCCCACAGACCTCACAAACCATCCTCCAAAAAAGTATAAAAATTTAAGTGTGCTTTTCCATTTATACTCGTATAATTCACCCAGTCATCCGTCCAACTGATGACCCCGCTGTAAAAACACCTGATGCACGTGATGTGAGCGTTTCAGTCTGCCCTGTAGTTCACATACTTTTAACTTGTCAATATCGAAACGACATATTACACTCTTTAGTATTTCGTCCACTCACGGGAATAAATCCTCAGTCAATAAACTATGCTGACGTCTCGCTTGTTAACTTGCTATTTTTGCACCGCTCGTGCAAACAACTATAATTACATTTCGACGTTTTATCCCCCTACGGACATGTTTAAGGCTGGATCAAGTGGGATCGCGGTCACAAGGCTTGGAAGACAAGCAACTATATATACGTGTGATACATAGTATTGCTGCACTCGCATGTTATTTACCGACAGTGACAGAAGAGGGAAAACAAGAACAAATGCCGTCGGGACATCACTGTTGGTTGCCCTACCGCCTGGTGGTGAGATTTGGGCCACCATAGAGTAACAGTGTTCCTCGTGCGTTGGTCTGACGTTTGAGTGAGTGGTCAATCTCCCTGATAAACACCACTTCCAGAACTTGAAGGCGGCGCTTATCAGGGGCTATGCCGAGGATCTTGGTGTTCTGAGTCATGACTGAGCGTGTGAGATGGCTGGATGGCCACGTTGGGTGCAAGTCTGACATCCGTCCTGTTGTTAGTGCATTGTTGTTCTGTGGCTTGAGGACGTTTTCGTGTACTCAACGTGGACACTGTTCTGCAGGAGCGCACACTCCTTTTATTCCTTTTGTGCTGCACTTTGCTACTTTATCACTTGTAAGAGTGGATTGCGTTGAACATTTCCAGCGGTATTCTGTTGTGTTTTGAGCTGTTGCTCCAAACGAGGTCGGATGTTCTTGGGCTACAGTAGCGTATGTATAATGCCAGCTTATCCTCAGTGTTAATAGGCGTGTTGTTTTTGATGATGCGTTTTAACATTTTTTTTCATTTTGTTTCCAGTCAGGGTTCATGGTGTTGCGGTAATAGAATGGTGTGTTGTTAGTGGTGGAGATGTAGTAGAGATGATGACGTTCTCCTTCATTCTGAAAGTTAACCCCGACAGGTTTCTAAACGTGAATGAAGACCCTGGAGGGCGGGTGTGTCCGTTATGTTGACTAGGATGTCATCTATATACCTGCATCTATATGCCTTCTGCACGATCCTGTGTTCCTTGAAGATGCACACTGAAAAACCGTTTGAAAACATGTTCGTTGGGTTGCTCACGAAAGGACAGTTATTGGACTCCAAGTTTTGAATGATTGCATTATCTAGGCAGTGGGAGCCTATATTTTGCGAATTCATGTCACGGACCAAGTAAGTTTCTCAACATCCATGAGTTGTCAGACTATTGGGGAATCGTGAGGAATAATGCAGGTCTCAAGTTTTATCTAGTTACGGCTACCAAGAGACTAGATGCTGGACTCATCGTCCATTTTCTTCCAAAGGCGTCCGGTCGCCATTGCTGTGCAATCTGTCTGGAGCTACCCAGCTGCAGCTTCACAGTGACTGTAGTCAGAAGTGTGCAGATGATTATGGAGAATAATGGTAAGTCGAATTGCCTGACATGATATTCCTTAAAACAATTGTCTACAGCTGCTTACTATGCTTCCTTGCATTATAGATTCCATCAACTGCAGGGCTGATGCAAGGGAGGGGGACTGTGGAAGTGTGCCCCCATATAGATGCGACGCCAGTCTAACTGCAAGCAGGCGCTCCTTCAGCACGCTCGAGAGCTCCCATTTAACCTTTCAGCTAAAGGCAGGGTGAAAATGGCTTTCAGCTCGGGGTCAAAAAGGTTCATCTGCAGAACCTAGAGTGCACAGCTCTCTCTGCCTTAAACATTTTCCTCAAAATCAGTGTCGCTCCTTGCGGGGACATGTCGCCCCTCAGGAGGCGGCATTTCCCCGAAAAAATATACGTCCGACGGCACCGCTAGGTAACAATTTATGTCTAGTTGGGAAGCAAATCGGCTGATGCATGTCCGATGCCATTCGGGGATGGCTATTTATGTGTTTACTACAAGTATATCGCGGAGATATTTTGCGTGTTGAAGTGAGTGTGGGTGGTGTTGTATATACAGTGCTCCTGCTAGTTTTGTGGCATACAGATGTTCAAACAGCAGTCGTAGTTCTGGGTGCTTGTCGCCGAAAAGCGTTGGAAGCGACAGGGTGATGCCCTCTTTTTGGCAGGATGCCAAAAGTGGCTTAAGTGGTTGTCTGCTAAATGACCAATGCAGTCGATGCGCCCTAAAGCCCAAATAAGTGGTTGTCTGAGCGTTAAAGCTACTACGGTCCAGCAGGATGTGGCCTATACTTGTTGTGGTGCGGCAGGTGACGCAGTGCGGTGTTGTATATTGGTCATCTTCTAGTTGAGGCTGTGTTAGTTTAGTGCAACCAGTTTTAAGTCTAGTGAGGATTACTTCCTTTTGTCGGTGAGTTTGATTTGATGTGTTCCATGTGCATACCGTTGGTTTTATGTGGGTGTTGTTTAATTTGTGTTGTGTCGAGTTGTGTTGTGTCCACGTGTTCTGGTGATGCTGACGTACGTGGCGTTGTAGGAGTGCTTTGCAATCGTCTACCGAATATTCCATACTGGGGTAAGTGTTCAATGCTAAGGCGTGCTTTGCGAGCCGATCTGCTTTCTCGTTACCTGGTGGGATGTGGGCGTAGCCCGGTATCTAGAGGAAGTAAAAGTTTTTGTTTACGTTATGGGCTATGATTTGTTGGATTTTGTCAATGACCAGATGTGGACGGTCGTGGGTGTTGCTAATTGACTGGAGGACGGATTTGGAATCTGAACAAATTGCTACATGTCTACCTTTATGCCTCATGAGGATGGAGATAGCGACCAGCATGGCCAGTGCTTCAGCGGATGGAGAAGTTATCCGGTAGACGCTTGGAAAGCCTAAGACCTGGTCTAATGATGCCGATGCCAAATTTATCTCGTGTTTCGACCCATCCGTGAATACGAGTGTTTTGTGATTGTTGTAATCGGCGAATTTGTGGAAGATGCCGATCATTTCCGCCGGTGTGATGGTCCATTTTTCAGAGAGCCTGAAAAATGTCCACTCGACTTCTGGTTGACTGCGGGTCCAGAATGTCTTAGTGAGCGGTCGAGCTGCACTGGCATTGTGAGGTTAAGATCTGAGAGGCCATGGTCATTTGAATGCTATATGGTGGAAGTTTGCGCCGAAATCGGCTCTTGTCGTATGTGTGCAGGCGTAAAGCAGCGCTGTGCCGGATTATTTTTTAATGACTGATTTTAATATGGTAGCGGTACAGCTGTTGTGTCCTGAAGTGAAGTGGAGGCGTGCTTAAGTCTATTGGAAGACTGGCTATTAATGTGGTGCTGAGGGCTCCTGTGGGTGCTCTTATGCAGTTGTTTTGAATGGTTTCTAACTTTTTGCTCTGGCTTTATAAAATTCTGGCAAATATGATGTATTATAGAATGGGACGTATGATTGATTTATAATGTCGCAGTTTTCCTGTCTCCTCCCCAGTCTGTGCCTGCAAGTGCACCGAGTACGTCGACGCGCTTCGTGCATCTCTTCAAGATGGAAGAGGTGCGCTTGTGCGTGTGTGCGTGTGTCGAAGCTAAATTTTTCGTCCAAATATACTCAGTAGAACTTGTAATTTTGTATCTGCTCGATGGCTTTGCCATCGATTTCAAGTATTGCTGTGGGTATGGGGCGGAGACAACTATAGGTGTGTGTGTGGCCGATTTTTTTGCGAACATGGTGAAGTCCCACGTTTTGCACCACTGCGATGTGACCTAGAGCTGTTTGAGTAGTTTTCTCAGCATTTAGGAACCATTTAGCTGTTGTCCAAATGGCTATGTCGTCCGCGAAAAGTGAGCATTGAAGTGACGTGTCGGTGTAATCAGCAAGTGTGTCGTTAATCATGATGATGAAGAGACTCGGTGAGAGTACGCTCCCTTGTGCCAGGCCCTGTTCCCGAGGTGTGGTGTTTGATGTGACACTGCTGCATCGGACCTTAATGGTCCTGTGTATGAGGACATTGAGAATTAAGTGTGCCATGTGTCTGCGTAGGCCTATCTTGTGGAGTTTGTGTGTCAGTGCGCACTTGCGTACTCGGCCGAATGCGTCAATGATGTCTAAGTAGAAAGTACTTGTGCGTTTGATGCGTAGTCCACTTTTATGCCGTGCACTAGCCTAATGAGATTGTCTATTGCTGATTTTTGACGCTGGAAGCCGCGCTGAAATTCGTCGAACAGGCCGTTGTGTTAAAGGAAGTGTCTGAATCGTATGTTGCCCATGCGCTCGACCAGCTTACTTGAGATGGGCCTATAACCTTTTGGGGTGAAGTGATCTTTGTACGGCTTTGGCAATGGAATGACTATGCTTTCCCGCCAGGAGGCATGAAAGTTGTCGCTTTGGTACAGGTCGTTACTATGACCGCTAGTAGGTACGTTAGATTATTGTTGCTGATATATTTGAAAAACCGTAATGAATTTCGTCCGAACCAATCGGCGTGTTGCCACACGTGCTGAGGGCAAGGTGTAGTTCGTGCATAGTGAATGACTGGTTGTAGTCTTCTGTGTTGTTAAAGTTAATATTTGCTTTGGGGGCAAGGGCGCCAAGAGCACCTACTACAGTGGTGTCGTAGGTGTTTTTGCCATTGGGTGGTGATCGCTGAGCCCGGGAACGTCTGAAACTGACCAGTCAAATAGTAAGCTTAATCGTTGGGAGCAGCACGCTAAGTCAATGCAACTGTCCGATCCTCCTAAGGTCGGGTTGTGGCGGGTGGCGGCCCCGGGTTGAGAAGTACTAAGTTGCGGCCTCTGTGTCCGTCTATATCTGTGTCCGTCCAATTGTTTCCCCATGACGGGCAGTCGATGCGCACCTAAACCCCAATAACCAACCAACCAACCAACCCCATGACGGGTGTTTAACGTAAGTCTCCCATAATTATAATCGTTGGGGGAGCCTGAAGCAGCAAGTCGCTCAGCCACCGTTGCATGTGGATTGCAGCTGACAGTAAAATGTATAGTGAAATGACTGGTTCCGCAGTGGGAAATTTTGAGGCTGTCTACCACGCAGTTCGGGAGAGAGTTTAGCGTTGCTCGACGATGAGGTATGTTGTAAGCGATGAGGATGGCTGCGCCCCATTTCCGAACTGGACCGTTTACGTATCGATATGCCAAGTGTAGCCTGAATTTTTGTTCCAAATAGAATCTCGAAAGTGAGTTTCTTAGAGCGCAACTAGTAGTGGTTTTTGTTGCAAGAGTTCTGATTTAACTTCTATGAACTTTCCTTGAAATCCACCAGCATTCCACTGTAGAAAGTCTCATTACCGAACGCGTTGGTTCTCCTATACTGGGGTAGTGTCTATGTCGTGTTGCGGGGAAAGTTGGATCCGATAGACGGAGAGGGGGTGTGTGGTGACGCAGGCAGAGGTGGCAGCCTGGGGAGGGGAGTGACGGGGTGGCGTAGCGGCTGGATTTGCACTTGGGAGGCGCGGTAGGTTTGGATGGGATTCGTTGGTCTGGAGTTGTGGGTCAGGGCTGGACAGGCTTAGCAGGTGTGGTTGACTCGGTTTGGGTGGTGGCCTCGGACGAGGTTTTGGGATGGGTTGTAGGCGGTATGGAGGTTGGTCTGGCAGGATACGGTGGCTGTGGGCTTGTGGGAAGTCTGAGTGGAGCCTGGGGAGGCCGTAGGCTTTGGGAGGTTCGTGTGGAGGATGTAGTGGCCCTGGGATTAGGCCTTGTTTTGGGCCGGCCGGACTAGTGGGGCAGGGGCCGATGGCCCAGGGGAGTGGTGGGAAGGCGTCAGGGTGGCGGGGAGGGCTCTGGTCGGTTGGAGGTGGTGTGGCGAAGGGGTACGGCTAGGTCCCGCGAGGGATGGGGGGGTACCGGCTGTGGAGGGGATGAAGACCAGGTCTGGGTCTGAGAGGTGGTGGGGGTGGGATGAGGCCGGGTTTGGGGCGGGGTGGATGTGGGAGGGGGACGTGCCCGAGGTGGGGTGGTGGTGGGAAGGAGTGGTGGACGGTGGAGTGGAGGGTCGGTCGAGTCGAGGATCGGTTGGCCGGTGGAGGCGAGGATCGTGGGGCGTTGAGAAGGGAGGCGTGCCGGACTCCGGGAGCCGACTGCTGGAGGAGAGCGCCGTTGCATAACTGCGCCCGGTGGGAGGATGTGGCTGTGGAGGTGGGGATGGCAGTGGTGGAGAAGGTGGTGCTTTGTAGGTGTTGTTGTGCTGTTGTGTGTGGCACGCTGTGAGCTGCCGCATACCGACACATCCTCTCGTATGCCGGTGTCAGGGGTCGATCCCGACCCACCAGGAAAGTGTCCCTCCTTACTGAAAAAATACCCGGATTGATTGCACTTTTCATCGCTGCGAAATTGTGCATTAACACGGTGGTGCACTGCGGCGCATATCCTGCGCATCATTTTTTTTTAGTTGGGTGCTTAACGACGCACTTCATGCAATCCCAGCTGATCAGCGCGGCCCACACTGTTTCGCCGGTGGGTCGCGCCGTCATCCAGCCGACACGGACATATCTGGAAGGCGCCACGGTCTGGGCGGAAATGCAGCATGTTCTCCACCCTCAGCCGTTAGTTCAGAATTGTGCGTTATTTCACCCCAGGCGTAATTACACCCTGATTGGGGTCAGCCAGGCGAATGTTTTTTGTTTGTTTACTGTTGCGGTACTGTTGGCTGGCAAAACAGGCAATCTGCGTGGCTCGTAATCAATACATGCATATAATTGTGTTGTTTGTGAAAGTGTGCCATATCCTGCGCGTTTCTACCTAGTCCAATTAATGTTCCACAAGACTGCGATACACGGCCATCGAAGCCTGCTGGGCTTACTGCCAATTTATTTATACCAGCAATTGGCAAACATTATTATTACTTGGCTGAGGTTTGAACTCTGAGGACACGTATATAGTTTCCAGGTCCGTTAAATAGAAGCCACGGCCCCTTTCTAAGAGAGCCGCATCGCAATGATTCCTCAGCTGCCCCACTCGTCAGTCTGCTGCGTGCTGATCTGCGTGGGCCGCACGCAGCCCTGGCTCGTGGCACGCCAGTGTGCCAAGTTTGAGGCCATGTCTAATTCCGTGATTGACTTTATTGTCATCAGACTACGTTGCCAGTCCTCTACAGGCTCGTGGACGGTCTGTCGGCTCGACCGCGGCCCAATGTCGGACAGTGGTTTGTTTGATGGTTGTCGTAAGTCGCCACGCAGCCCCAGGCTGGTGCCGGCTTTTGCACGCGACGCAGCGCCGGTGGCGCGCCGTCTCCACGGATGTGCGGTATCTCGCACAGGATGTGACGAGCGCACCGACATTTAATGATAGCTTCGGCAAAACTGGTGTCGCATGCCATGCGGCTCGGTGCTTCGTGTTGACAGTGTGGCGACAATGGTTCGTGTTTCACGCCGAAGTACAAACACTGCCCCCTTCTATACTCGGACGGGACGGGACGGGACGGGACGGGACGGGACGGGACGGGACGGGACGGGACGGACGGGACGGGACGGGACGGGACGGACGGACGGGACGGGACGGACGGGACGGGACGGGACGGGACGGGACGGGACGGGACGGGACGGACGGGACGGACGGGACGGGATGGGACGGGACGGGACGGGATGGGCGGGCGGGCGGGCGGGCGGGATGGGACGGGACGGGATACTCGGATGGGATGGGATGGGATGGGCGGGCGGGCGGGATGGGACGGGATACTCGGATGGGATGGGCGGGACCAAATCCGGCACGCCTCTAAAAACTACTCTCCCCGGCGGCGCTAGGATACAATGCCTTGACGCAATGCCGGGCGGGACAAAATTACGCAGTTTATGTTGGAATTTTTCAAAGTATTTAGCCTGGTGCGTATCCAAATATACTAGTTCGTACTATCTAGAAAGCTGCTATGTTCTGGCATCAATCTGTTTGCATCTACATTTGGTAGCGGAGTAAGTAATACAGGATTCGCGCCGGTGGGGCATAGTGAGCACTGTTCCGGTTTTCCTCACCTTTACCTGTTTGTGAACTATATCGACGTGGATCGTCCGCAACACTCGTGGCATGTCCGAGTACGACCGAGCAAATGAGACCGGAAGATCGCGCCGATGACGGAAGGGAAGGAGTAAAGTTGAAGAGTGAGACCTCCGGACCTTGTCGGCGCAGATCCCCCCTGGGAAGGAGAGACCGCCCAGTCCTTGAACCGTGTCGGTACAGAGTAGCCTGCGTGGATTAAGCAACGAGTGAGACCCCCAAACCGTGTCGGTGCAGAGGCCACCGGGAAACGAAAAACGGCTCAGCCCCCTGAATTGTGTCGGTGCGGAGTAGCTGGCGGGGATTAAGCATCAGGTGAGTGGGAGGAGCAGATGAGTAACCGGTCCTGCTGCACCAGGTCGCCGACGCTCGCCTCGCCGTGCGAGCGTCATGCGGCCGGTCATGCCCAGCCTATAGCGAGGACGAGGAGACACTGTCGCTGACATGCACGATGAACTGTATTGTCAGTAAGCCCGTGAGGCCTACGAGGAGAGCCATCATAATGTGACATAGGCAGACATGACACGTAGTACTCTGACCAGTCACGCACAACTGCCGGTGCTACGCAGCTGCTTGCCCAGCTTAGCGCCTTGTTGCATTCTTGCAATCTCTCCTGTGCGTCCCCTTCCACCGTAGCAGAGACAGCTGTGGTGCCACTCATATGTCCGTCGCATAGTCCGTCGCAGACCATGGAGATTCCCCAGTCAGCGCCTCCTTGGGCTACTGTATTACTCTCTGAAGCGGTGGTGGAGGCTCATGAGAGCTGAAAGTGGACCATGGCCCAACAATAAAATACACCAATTCCCTGAACACCCCATCCACCACCTCTACGATAACCCATTCCACCCATTCAGAGCCATCCATGCAGCAGTGACTACGCAGTTAGTCACTCTATCGTCTTAGCACATTTGAACTGGTTTCTTTTACGATCACTTTGCAAGGGAACTGCCAGGGTTTAAGAACCTCCATTCCCGATCCTGTGACCGTTTTAAATCGACACAACCTGGCAGCCATCTGCCTTCAAGAAACAAAGCTGGCACCAGAGGACAACGTAAGGCTGAACTACTACACTGCGTTTCACTGCGACGTGCCATTTGAAAACATCTATCGGAGCGACTTCTACTCGCCGTCCACCATAGCGTATCAGCACGAGAGTTCGCTCGCCGAACCACTGCAGGCAATCGCGCCGCAGGTGACGTTCGACCACAGTCGTATAACTTTGTGCTCCCTGTACCTGCCCCCTGGCGTCGCTTTCCCCACTGCGGATTTGAAGCAGCTACTGACTGAGCGTCCACCACCTCGGTTGTCTTCTCGGTGAATTATCGGTACTTCTCGGTTATTTCAACGCCCGCCACACTGCTTGGCGATGCTCAACATCACCACAACCGGTTTAATTATCGAAGCTTTACCTATAGGGGGGGGGTTGAGTGATCTTTGGATATCTTTAGAGGCATGCCGGACCATAAAGGTGTTTTGCGCCGCCTTTAAAGCGAGTGAGTTTTGCAAGCAAAGCTAAAACGCAAGTGTGCATTTACGTTAGGAGAGTTTTACGTTATAGTGCGTTGACGTTAAGATGCTGAAGGCGGGGACGGGGTGGAAGACATCGCCCAGATGTCTAAATGGTTTTAGTTTTACTTTGCTCACCCGCAAGATAATTTGTAGCTGGGGTAGTGACGAGAGTGACGATAAGTTGATTTTGTCAGGGTGCCAGCAATGGTCCTACTCTTGTCGAAGACCACCGTGGGGTCTTTACCGTGCGGACAAGGAGGCAATTGTCCACACCGCCTATCACACCGGCCGCCGCGTGTTAGTTGGTGCGTTCTACGACAAATCGACCAAATATTTTCTAATTTTACACCCACTACATTTGTATTTGGACCAAAATGTGTATACAGGGTAGTCTTGGGCTCTGAACACGCCTGAACCAGCCCGATCCAACTGAAGGTTTCGTAATTTTGGCCTCCGGCAGTGTTTTAGGTCATACAACAAGGGTATCTTTGAAGATAGACATTTCATCGATAATGAAGAGGAAGTGTGACATAGTATCGATCTTTGAGAACAAATGATTAAAGAAAACATATCACTGATAAAATATCAACATTTATCACGTTTGACCTCGTGACCCTGTGACCTCGTGACTCTCTGTGACCTCCAGCCCATTTAAATTGATAATTTTGACGGCGTAAATAAAACCGGGCCTGATGTGGCTGCTAAATTTTTTACGCGTTTGGCTCTTAAGTATCCCATATATATGTACGTTCTTCATGGCTCTTTGTAATCTCGCGATCTTCGGAACGGACGGATTTCGAGTAATTTTTCTCCCATTGGACAACTACGGCAGATCGAAGAATGAAATAAATTGGGTGATATAAAACGTTTCCTTAGCAAAAAAAAACCATTCATGTATGTCGTATAGTTACCATAATAAACTTCACAAAGTCCAAGGTCACCGATTACTGATAGGTCATCCATAGGCGTACGTGTAACGACGTAATTTATTTTGAACATCTGGTGGTCTGGGGTTCGAAACATCGGACTTCGTTCAACCTTGCTGGCCTCACAACAAGTAGTACAATTATGCCTTCACTCTACCTGTAGGCATCATTTACATGGACGTACAGTCGAATCCATACTGTGATGCGAACACCCACGAACACCCACGTTTCTGTCACGATATACATAGCGTGTCCACGAAAAAAATTAACATTTTCACAAGCTACCTGTTATTTCATTGTTCACGTTTTTGTACTCTGCATATTGCACATTATTGCGCATTATTTCACTGCACTACACAATAGAACAACGATGGGGTAGATAGAACAAGGAAATCAACTTCAAATGATGTCTGTGGTTTCTGGTGACGGCAACGGCTAGTATGGTATCAAATCTGGGAATAAAAGCGGGTCAAACGCCGTCGATTTCACAAATAGCTTCTTGATATAGTAAATATTAATTCACAGATGATTTTAAGACGGTCTATGAAAGAATTCGTCATGGCGCATCGTTTTGGTATAGGATAATTTTTGTTGATTCTGGAAAGTACTTTTCAATGAGTTAATTTTGAAATTGCATGTGCATTCAGAAAGTTGTAGGGCATTCAATATGGCATATTTCAGAGACTTCTCAACAGGTACAGATAGCCAGCAGCCAACGGAACATATTTTCTTCGATGGATAATCCGTTTTATGTTCAAACATATCCGCCAGGTGGATTTTATATATTTTTCCGGTATGTTTTGTTCTTCCAAACCTTCCTAAGGTCTCAATTTTGGTTGCATCGCATTTTCCTTCGATCTATCCTGTCTATTTTTGACGCTAATTTTGAACATAAAAAATATCCAAAATAAAACGGATGATTTTTATTTCGGAAAAATAATTATAGGTGATTAGAAATTTCACACAAAACCGCACCTCTGGTAATGCGAGGATTTCTCACTTTATCAATGATATTTATTAATAGCATAAGCAGAGGTTCAGCAACATTTTTTTTTTGTCATTCGCTTTTATGGCGACGATAAGGATCGACACAGCGACTATGCACCATTGCTTGTAGCGTTTATACACGTCGGAAAATATCACCGTCCTCTTTCCACTAGGCGTTTTCCAAGACGTTTTCCGGGGTGCACCTTTTTAGCTATGCCAAGTCTGTTATCGTTTCCTCCCCAATGTCAGCCCCTCTGTTGTCCACCGTCGCCCTTATCTCCCTCTGAACCGCCACCAGGCTGGAGAGTATTGAGCTACGGTACGGTACGGGTGGGGTGGTAGGTACGTACTATGGTGGTACGATGTTACGGATGGGGTCGGAGGGGAGACGTACTCGAGACGAACACATCGAGTTTTATTTGCCTTTAACACGTAGTCATCAGCAGTCCACAGAGACGCAATGCTTTTTCTTTAGCACAAAATGCTAAGTCTGCTTAACATTTGATCGCTGACACAAAGTGATCCTCATTTTTGTTATAGGTGCCTACCTACCGCGACAGATTTAATATGTATGCAATAGAACCGATTTAGTAGGGTCGGGTAGCGTTTCCCACCCTTTCTGTCTCTTATCGACAAGATATCCATTTTCAAACCAACCCATGTTGTGTGACCTAAAAATAATGCCGGAGTCTATAGATAAAAAGCCGTTGATCAAATGGGGATGCAATTTGCACAGCCGTATTAAGAGCCAAAGACTACCCTGTACGCAAATTTTGGTCTCAATGAAAATTTATGGGCTGAGGTGCATTGGTCGATCTGTCGTGGAACGCACCATTTGTTAGTAGTGGGTTAGTCTAAGCATGCGGTGCAGAGTTGTCAGTCAAGTTAGTACGGTGTTTGGCAGTTCGGCTCATCTACGTTCGCTGTACGTACCTATGGGCATCCGTTTTACGTTATGAATCGCAAGGCTCATCTACGTCCGATGGCTCCCCTGGGTAGTTATTTTACGTTATGTTCGGTTTTATGGGCAAGTCGGCTCATCGTCCGACGGCACCGCCAGGTAACCATTTAATCCGATTGAGAAAGCCGATCGGTTCATGTACGTCCGGTGCCGTGCGGGGTGGCTACGTCATTGCTACGAGTGTATTGCGTGCAGGCGTTGCATGTTGAAGTGAGTGCTGGTGGTATGGTGTCTACAATGCTCCTGCTGGTTTTGTTGCGGTCAGATATTCAAAGAGCAATTGAAGGAGTTCTGGGTGCTTGCCACCCAGAAGCGATGGAAGTGACAGGGTGATGCCGTATTTTTGGCAGAAGGCCTTAGGTGGTTGTCCTTGAGCGTTAAAGCCACTACAGTCTAACATGATGTGACCTATGTTTAATGTGGTGTTGCAGGTGTCACAGTGAGGTGTTGTATATTGGTCATCCTACAGTTGAGGCTGTGTTAGTTTTGTGCAACCAGTCCTAAGTCTAGTGTGCAACCAGTCCATTCGGACGAGTGCCATCCTCCCCCTCTCATCCACGCAAACTCCTGGATCGACCCCTGGTGTGCTCTACCCCGACACTGAAATTGTCTATCTGTGACACCAGTAGCTCAGCTTAGAACTCACCAACGCAAAGTCATCAAGTTAAAGAAACTCCTGCTCAAATTTCCCGCTTTTCACAAACCAAAGGCATCGGCGCGATCATATTTCCATTTTTCTTGCCTTAATTTTCAATTCCCAGCTTTTTCAAGCGTACCTTTACACGCTGACATGCAAGTTTAAAATATGCTTTAGGACGCTGACCATCAATCATAATTGTTGAATGAATATGTGCATGCCAGTTTCCATATCCATAGAAGTATTATAGGGATCTGCCCCTCTCTCCTATAATTTCGACAAATTCCGCCAATCACATCTGCAATTTCAACCTTGAGCTAGCTTTTTCGACGGCTGTGGAAATACTTCCCTACCTCAGCCATGTGCACTCAGGCCTGGAGCATGTTGGTCAATCTCTCTTGCAGTCTGGGAATGTTGACGGGGAACCAAAACTTAAGCATGCCCTAACTTAAAAATAGCTTCCAGCTATTTGCATCTAAATACAATTATTTCAAGCTGACAAATTAGCATGATTCTGTAATATATCACTTTTAGTTTGAGAACATAGCCGCGCTTAGAAACGGTCAGCGCGCCTGCTTTTCACCAATGCACCAGCCCAGTGGGATGAGAGGCTTCCACTATTTTAAATAACCGTTACAGTCACTAGTCGTCTGGGATTGGTTGACAGTTTTGCCCATCACTGTCAAGAAGTCGGTTCTCTGTCGTATCAGTTGGGCCACGGTCGCGCGACTAGGACTGAGATGAAATCCACAATATGGCAGGAAAGCTACCAAAAAGCTGGCACCATTGGTGAATGTGGGAACGATTGTGGGTAATTTCGAATAAAATTGAGTGTTTTGAACAGTGATGGGGAGATATTGTCAAATTTGTACTTTTCTGGGGCATTTCAACCTGAGAATGGCAGCTATATCAATTTAGACGCATATTTCAATGATCTCAGCATGTATTTCTGTGATACTAACATCGCTTCAGCTCGGTTCCGTACCGTACCGAACGGAGCTTTGCATCACAAACCGCTTTATATACACCCAGCATGTCCTCTCAGCATCCACTCGCTCTTCACGATGGGCCAGTGATGGGCCATCATGATGTACATCGGGCCCCGATGGGCCAGCTCTTTACGCGGCCAGTCGACTCGACTGTCCGCGTTTGGATGTTACCACGTTTGAATGTTACCACGCCCCAGTCCACATTCCCGGTGTGAATAATGCAGTACCATGGCAGGTGTCGCTCCAAACCTACCCGAGGGACCGCTGCACAACATACGGTACAATATCTAGCGATATGGTAGCTGCCTTGTGGTCGTTTTGCCCAGATTGTACAGTCAGTCCGAGCCGATATAGAACAGTAACGAAACGGTCTGCCCGAATCGTTCCGCTGCCTCCTCTCTCCTCTCCTATTTCCTCTTCCTTCTTCTTTCCTCTCTCTCTCTCTTCTTTCCTTTTTCCTCTCTCTCTCTCTCTCGCTCTCTCTCTCTCTCTCTCTCTCTCTCTCTCTCTCTCTCTCTCTCTCTCTCTCTCTCTCTCTCTCTCTCTCTCTCTCTCTCTCTCTCTCTCTCTCTCTCTCTCTCTCTCTCTCTCTCTCTCTCTCTCTCTCTCTCTCTCTCTCTCGTCCCCGTCCCCGTCCCCGTCGTCCCGTCCCCGTCCCCGTCCCCGTCCCCGTCCCCGTCCCCGTCCCCGTCCCCCGTCCCCGTCCCCCCGTCCCCGTCCCCGTCCCCGTCCCCGTCCCCGTCCCCGTCCCCGTCCCCGTCCCCGTCCCCGTCCCCGTCCCCGTCCCCGTCCCCGTCCCCGTCCCCGTCCCCGTCCCCGTCCCCGTCCCCGTCCCCGTCCCCGTCCCCGTCCCCGTCCCCGTCCCCGTCCCCGTCCCCGTCCCCGTCCCCGTCCCCGTCCCCGTCCCGTCCCCGTCCCCGTCCCCGTCCCCGTCCCCGTCCCCGTCCCCGTCCCCGGCCCCGGCCCCGTCCCCGGCCCCGTCCCCGTCCCCGTCCCCGTCCTCGTCGCCATCTCCATCTCCATCTCCATCTCCATCTCCATCTCCATTTCCATTTCCATTTCCATTTCCATTTCCATTTCCATTTCCATTTCCATTTCCATTTCCATTTCCATCTCCACCTCCACCTCCGTGTGGGTGGGTGTGAAGGCGGGTGGTGGGTCGAAGTACAGACCTTTTGCAATATTCATCTTTAGAATCCAGTGAAGTCCTAGAATGGTCCAAAAGCCAAATATTGACCTGGGTAGAATGACTTAGGAACTACATATATGATCTGTACGGACAGGAAACTTACGAACGAACTTAAACGAAAGAAGATCAAGCTTGCACAGGTCATCAACCATATCATCTTCCTCAAGATATACTGTGTTCAGGACATCATTCCCAAAGACTGTATGCTCCGGCAGAACCTGCAACGATGACCTTCCAGAAAAAAAATATCATGCGGGCTGAACGAGCTCTAGGCGTGACACTCCAGAGCGCACGAAAAAGGGAAGGGCAGAGAAATCTACCCAGATTGGAAGCATATGCGATGACCTCCGCAATTTCGTAAATTAAGTTGATTTTGCTCGTGTAGCAGTGACAACTGCCACAGTTCAAGACGGTGAGTATTGTCATAGGACAAAAATTCCCCTTTCAAAAACGCATTCGCTCCGAAAAGTAACAAAAAAAAACTGATAAAAGAAATACAACACGGTTGACTATAGGAACCCTTATCGCTAATCTCGGTGGTGTAGCACTCACCAAACGTGAAGTCGCACTCCTGGAAAAGGGACCTGGGTTTGCCCCAGCGCCTGCCACTATTCCTGTGAAGGAAGCTATCTGTGGGATTGAAAAGTGTTTTAAAAGAGTCAACAATTAGGTCGTGTTCAACATCATCAGAACAAAGGTGGCAAATGTCCTGCATTCGTCAAAAACTTGCGATGCTAGACCCGTGATAAGAGTTCTGCCCTGAGGAACCTCAAAGGACGCAAGGACATTACAATCCTGCCTGCTGACAAAGGTAACATCGTTGTAGCACTCTCCAGCGGACAGTACTAATACAAATTATCCACACTCCTTTTCGACAAGGCGTATAGACCAGTAGAAACGATTCCACAGTCGCAAAAGAACAGGCAATTAAGGATCACCCTTACTCATTATACATGTCCTAGGCTTTACGGCCCGCAGAAAATCCACCAGACCCAGGTATCTTTACGACCCATCACGAACATAGTCGACTCCCCCGCCTACAATATTGCCGCCGATCTCACAAAATCATCTCCCCTGTTCTCGGAACGAGGTCTGAGTACGTAATCAAAAACTCCACCGACTTTGTACACCAGATCCAAAGGCTCAACCTGTCAGCAATTGATCTGCTGGTTAGTTTTGATGTCACCCCAATCTTTACCCGTGGACCGACAAGGGAAACTATCAACGTGGTCTGCTCGGAGCTGGAGGCTGAAAACACCTTACCTGACCGATGCAACCTGAACGTCCCCAACATTTGGGCACTGCTGGCTGCCTGTCTGACCTGTAGGTACTTCAAATGTCAAGATTAATTGAAGAACAGCCTCACTCAAGCCGACGCACTGGGTACGGTATTTCCAGGACACATTTATTATATGCCCACATGGAAGGGCGATACGATATCGGTCCCTGGAGCACCTCAATCGCGCTGCGCTGAAATTAATTTCACGGTGGATGTGGAAAAAGTGTCACGTTGCCTTTTCTTGACGTGCTTGTCACCAGATCCTGGCAGAAACTGGCAACTTCGGTGTACAGGAAACACACCCATTCGAACGTTCACATAAAAACGATTCACACCTCGCCAGCTGCGTGAAAAGTTGAGTGATGCAATGTCTCACTGAACGGGTCAACATCTGTATCGACGAAAGCACGCGAAAAGCTGAAATGGTCAACCTCAAGCAAGTCTGGACAACGGTTACCAAAAAGACTATTGAAAAACGACCGCCAGGTCACGAACTAACTGGAACCAAGAGCAAGAACATAAATGGACTTACGTCAGCTTACCCTACGTGCATAGACCCAGTAAGACAATCTCACGAATTCTCGCAGCGCATGACATCCGGATTGGCCACCGGTCCAGAACTATCTTCAATGGCCAACTGGTTCATCCGAGGGACCCCAACCTGAAGGAAAATACGAACGGTGTGGCACATCGACATCATGCCAGTGCGGGGCCACTAACATAGGCGAGAGCGGCCGCCCCAAATGCGTCCACCTGAAGTAACACGTGGCTGCCCCTAAACGTGATCGTGTCGACACCTCTCCACTGGCGGAACACTGGGCCCAGTGCGGTCAAGGGTTCGACCCGTCGAAGACTGACACTGGCAGTTGAGTCCTTCAGGAGCAGACGTGCAGTTAGAGGGGCCATTGCAATAAGGCTGCACTCGAGATCTCCGAACCAAGGCATGGAGAAGTTCTTCCTTAGCTCGATATGGGTCTGCATGTTGCGCTCCCACTTCAACTGCTGCCCGTTGCAAATTGGCCTGCACACCCAGAAGCCAAATAATTGTTGTTTCAAATGCGTGGCTCGAAGCGAGGTGATCCACCCGAATGATCTAGTGCGTGGATTAATTTAAAATCTTCAATGATGTTCGATATGAAATGCTTGCGATGTCCCCTATTTATGTCTATATATGTTTCATGGTAGGGTATTATGACCGCACCCCCTTGTATCATGTAGTCTACATCCATTTAGAGCCATGTCTTCTTTTTTACTTGTATTGCTTTGCACCTCATCACAATGATCTTCCCCACCTACACCACAGATGTGTACACCCTTCTCCCTTTCTCACACCCATACACCCCCCCCCGCCACCCCCCCCCACATACACACTCGCCAGGATGCCAACTATTACTTTCACATCACATTTTTCAGTATAATTCACCCTTTTAGCTACCTAATGACGACCACATTTCCTTAGAGGGTCGACTTCGGTGGAAAAATTCGTTGAGCAGATGCAGGGGATACGCTCGATAATACTGACGGGACCCCTTTTCGTCTCAAAGGGGAAAATTTCGTAAGGGGCGAAAAGGGGCGTCTTTTCGAAAATTTCGAAAAGGGGCGCCTTTTCTTCCGAAAAGAGCGCCTTTGGTCCACAAATTCGTTCCAATATTTCGAAGCACAATACAGCAAGAAACCACCATGAAACCATAGCGGTGAATCCAGATCATCAGAACCACTTCCGGGGATGAGTGGTCTAGGGGTAAGATGCTCGTCTCGCAATCTAAAGATTGCGGTACGGTTGACGTCACTACGTGTAGAGGGTAAGACTGTCGTTATGTGCTGGATTCCGAGCCACGTCGGTATATTAGGGAATGAGGCCGGAGACGCGTCCGCGAAGCGAGCAGCACAGAAACCATGTACACGTAATATGCCTATTCCTGGTAGAGATATATATCCCGTCATCAAAGATTATGTTTTTGGTGAGTGGCAGGTGCTGTGGGACGCGGTCGGTGAAAACAAGCTTAGGAAAGTTAAGCCTACCATCGGCCAGTGGTCGTCGTGCTCGCGTAGGATTAGGCGAGACGAGGTGACACTGTGCCGCTTACGCATTGGCCACACGTACGCAACGCACATATATATTCTTTGTGGCGATGATTCGCCCACGTGCCCGGGATGCCAAGAACGCCTTTCCGTGCGTCACATCCTTACCTCATGCCCTCAGCGTTCTGATGTTTACAAGCACTACTTTGGTCGATCGCAGCCACTTTCAATTCGTGACGTTCTGGGGGATGAATCGGTCGCGATCAATTCTGGTCAGTTGTTCCACTTTCTTTTGAGGGTGAACTTCAATTCTATATATTCTCCGGTTTAATCCCTTGTACGGGATCAAGCTCGCACACTAGGCCTGTTTAGGATTGACAGAGATTAAATAGTTTTGTTATGGGCGCTGTATAACCAATGGAGTTGATGCGCCCTAAAACCCAAATAACTAACTAACTAACTTTCTGCACATGTACATTTGCCTACATGCATTTGCACCTTTGATGCACACATACACATGTTTATGCACACATGCATGCACATTTGAAACACGTACATTTGAAGCACGTTCTTTTGAAACACGTACTTTTGAAACACGTACATTTGAAACCCGTATATTTGAAACGCGTACATTTTGTTACGTACATTTGCTTACGTACATCTGTCGTACGTACACTTACATTTGGGTTACGTACATTTGCATTTACACACACTTGCTCTCACGTACTTTTGCGTTTAAGTGCATTTGCGCTTACGTTCCTTTACACTTATGTTCATTTGCAATGTGCACGTATTTCCGTTTACGTGCGTTTGCGCATACATGCATTTGAGCCAGAGTTAAAATAATGGTTTTTCGTTAGGTGTGAGATGTCGAAACGAGCCCAGCACGATGTAGAAAATTGCCATGAAATTAGTGTCATTTAAAATGCTTTTGATGTCTTTCAGACTAAAATTTGAGCCAATAGTGCAGGTACTTATGACTGAACCTTTATCATTTGTTTTGAGATTCATAATTTAAGAAGAGCTATATTCAGGATAGGGAGAATAATAACTATGCTATAAACTGATATTGTATGTCATATCACATTATAGGCCATCCCTTCACCTGAAATTGCATTGGAAAATATTCATGTATCACCATTCCTTATCGAGAGCATGCACATGCTATTTAGAAACGAGATAATGTTAGAAAGGAGACATGAAGACTTGATAAGCATTAATCAAGGAGCAGGATGCCGATACTTCTTGGAGAAGGATGTGGATTGAGTGTTCAGAAAGTGGCATATTCCACCCTATTTCACGAATAATTTATCACTGATTTGAGCTTACGTACTTTTGCGCTTACGTACATTTGGGCTTACGTACATTTGTGCATACGTACATATGCCATTACGTACATTTGCGCTTACGTACTTTTACGCTTACATACGTACATTTTCATTTACATACATTTGCGCATACGTACATTTGCGCTTACGTACATTTGTGCTTGCGTACTTTTGCGCTTACGTACTTTTGCGCTTATGTACTTTTGCGCTTACGTACATTTGCCCTTACGTACATTTGCGCTTACGTACTTTTGTGCTTGCATACATTTGCGCTTGCGTACATTTTCACTTACGTACATTTAAGCATACGTACATTTGCGCATAAGTACATCTGCGCATAAGTACATTTGCGCTTACATACATTTGCGCTTAGGTACATTTGCTTATGTACCTTTGCCGTACGCGCATTTGCTCTTACGTACCTCTGCCATACTTACATTTTCATTACGTACTTTTTCGCTTTGGTACGTCTGCGCTTACGTACACCTGTCATGCGTACTTTTGCGCGTACGTACATTTGCTCACGTATATCTGCCATACGTACATTTGTCCTTACCTACATTTCTCCTAGACTCACATTCCCATGCGCGACACCCTCACGGCTTCGTGGCGCGAACCGACGACTTAGACGCGCCACAGACCCAGCGCATTCTTCGTTCCTTTCCCAGACAGCTGATCAATGGCGTCACCAGCGTATGACTAGGCGGCATATTGCAGGCGGAAAAATGCAAATATTGCGTGAGTAACACAGTGCAATGAACATTTTAAGCGAACCGTGAAATCGAATACAAATAGGTCTGAACAGTATATTCGCGCTCCGCACCCGCCACTGCGCAGCATATCTGTTTCCCACGGGACGACGGCTAGGGTTGCCGAGCTCTGGAAAGCTAACAATGCCGACGCGCGGGCACGCTTCTTGCTGTAGCTGCGGTTGCTGTGCTGTTGCTCTTTCCACTGCCCTAAAGTGGAACGTAATATCTATGTTTGCTTGGCCGTTAGGTGGTGGGCCCTTATTCTTGTTTTATTCTTGTTTATTACCTTATTATCTTTTAATCCCTTCTTCGTGTGTATTCGTGTTCAGTCGTGTTACACACCTACCGCCCTCTTATGTGCATGAGTGTTCTTCATGCTTGCGGTGTGCTCTGCGCATGACAACATTGCATTGTGTATTGTGTACCTTGTATTCTGACCATTGCATGTCTGATGAGCCTATTTTACGACATATTCATATACGTTTCCTTTTGATTTGAAGCGTGCCTCCAGAAAGAATGGGAAGTGCTGTAATTCAAACTGGATATATCATCACATAATATTTATGCTAGCATTGCATCTACGTGATTCGTACTGTGTTACCCTGAAGATGGTCAAGGCTGGTTGAAACGTCGACAAAGTAACTTAACGTCAAATATGATTTGCTCCACATCGATGCTGACTTCCCACACTATTTACATTATACCAGCCGTATTAATCATTGCAACGCTTGTATATATATTATATCATCTTACTGATAATCACAGACCATGCGTTCGTTCAAAGATTAGAAAGTTTGAATATGAAGAAGATGAATGCAGCAGCACAGGCTCCCTTGCGCAGATCATTTCCAATCCCTGCCAGAGATTACTACTCGGGGATCTCTGCTTTTCTGGTAAGCAAGTGGCAGGCGAGCTGGGACGAGCTTGGTTCCAACAAGTTACGAATAATAAAGCCATCCCACGGCCAGTGGCTCTCGTGCTCGCGCAGAACAAGGCGAGACGAGGTGACGCTGTGCCGTTTACCCATAGGACATACTTACGCCACCCATGTTCATTTACTCAATGGTGAGAATGAACCATTGTGCCTGAGATGTGGTGCAGTAATTACAGTTAGCCACGTTCTGATTTCATGCCCTAGGCTTGGGCTGGAGCGTCGACGTCATTTTGGGAGTGACCAGGCTCACTCCCTCCTAGCAGTTTTAGGTGACAAATCACAGGTCGTGGCATCTGGAAGGCTCTTCAGCTTCCTATCTGATGTGAAGTTTTATGCTATTTACCCGGGACGTTAACATGAAAATGCACCAGGAAAGAGAATACTTGTAGTACAAGGGACATCCTATGGCGACGGCTGGAACAACTGTTGTGGGCGCTAAATGACCTCGTGGTCGGCGCGTCCTTTAGCCCCAAAAATCAAGCAATATACACCCCTCGCTGATATACACTGCATGCAAGTTATGTGGCACAATAGGGCTGGGTAGACGGCTACGCATTATGTGAATCTTGTTGCCATTCTGAAACGCACTTTGATAACACCGTGAGTTATGGGCGCAAAATGACCTCAGTAGTCGAGGCGCCCTAAAACCCAAATAACCAACTAAGATGAATGCGGTGGACACCGTCGCATTCAATTATGTTTACACACACACACACACACACACACACACACACACACACACATATATATATATATATATATATATATATATATATATATATATATATATATATATGTATATATATATATATATATGTATCAGTTCGTACATAATCGTGTCACACCTTTTTACTTCCTTCCTGCCGTCGTACACTTTGGGGGGCCCGGTATTTTTGGTATCACTATCTATCTACCGCCAGAATATGATCCCTGGATCTATTGGAAGAGAGTCTGATGATCTGGAGCCACTACGATGGTTTCATGATGGTTTCTCGTTGCCGTAACGTATACATGATATAACCTTCTCTTTTACTTGCTGCCGTCATGCACTTTTTGGTATCCCCATGTGGAAATACCGCCAGAAAATGGTCCTTGGATCTATTGGAAGAGGCCCTGATGATCTGGAGCCACTGCGATTGTTTCACGGTGGTTTCACGCTGTCATTACGTATACATAATGTGCTATAACGTTCTGTTTTACTTTCTGCCTTCATACACTTTTTGGTATCCCATGTATAAATATCGTCAGAATATGATCCCTGGATCGGTTTGGAAGAGGTCCTGATGATCTGGAGCCACTGCGATTGTTCCCGCCAGAAAATACTCCCTGGCTCTATTGGAAGAGGTCCAGATGATCTGGAGTCACTGCGATTGTTTCCGCCAGAAAATGGTCCCTAGATCTATTGGAAGAGGTCCTGATGATCTGGAGCCACTGCGAAGGTTTCATGGTGGTTTCTTTGTGCACTAACATATGCAAGTGTGGTATTACCTTCTCTTTTACTTTCTATCGTCATGCACTTTTTGGTATCCCCATGTGGAAATACCGTCAGAATGTGATCCCTGGATCTATGGGAAGAGGTCCTGATGATCTGGAGCCCCTGCGATGGATTCATGGTGGTTTCACGCTGTCCTAACGTATACATAATGTGCTATAACCTTCTGTTTTACTTTCTGCCTTCATACACTTTTTGGTATCCCCATGTGGAAATGCCGTCAGAATATGATCCATGGATCTATTGGAAGAGGACCTGATGATCTTGAGGCACTTCGGTTGTTTCATGGTGGTTTCACGCTGTCCTAAAGTATACATAATGTGGTATAACTTTCTCTTTTACTTGCTGCCGTCATGCACCTTTTGTCATCCCCATGTGGAAATACCGCCAGAATTTGATCCCTGGATCTATTGGAAGAGGCCCTGATGATCTGGAGCCACTGCGCTGGTTTCATGGTGGTTTCACGGTGCCCTGAATCATATGTAATGTTGTAAAACCGTCCGGTTTCCCGATGGGCGAATAAGTCGTATCACTGTGACTGTTTGTGCCGTGATCAAAACGTTGCATCCATATACAGTGATATATTTAAACAGTGCGACATTCCTTGCCTATATGCGGCACATTCGGTTACATATATAGTGTAAACAACGCTACGGCAGAAAGTAAAAGATTACCGGTACCTACGTCATCCATGAACGCAGAGATGCATGCTTGTTACTCTTTGTAATGCTGGTGCAACACCATCCAAACACAAATATTTTGATTTCCCTTCAAATGCTTACCCAAAACTGATAGATACCCATTCACTCACCGAAGCTAAAGAGGGCTCACCTCTGAAAGAGCCAAATGTTGCTCCATATATTAGAGTGCAACAAAAAGACACCCATAAATAGGAGTGCAACAAATGGAACACCTATTTATGTATATAGGTATTTGGTTTTGTCAATGCAACAGTAATAATGTTGCTTTGGCAGAGAACACTGCATTAGGAACTCGGGGACAAGCTTCATTAAATTAACTCAAACTGGACAAAACGTCCAAATACAACCTGAAAAAAAACACCAGACCACACTTGGCAGCACATTCACGCCAGGTGCGATGCGACAATAACCGCACACTACTGCCACCTGTTGACAGCAAGCGGAGACACAGCCGTACGATTTCGCCGCCAGGGTTTCGCTGGCTCCTCTAACGGACAACGGACAAACTATTTTTGTACTTTATGATCCTTGGACCTAAATGAACTTTGGACGTTGTGAACGCTCCCTCTGAAGTGAGTTTTGTACGTTGTGATCGTTGTACGTTATGAACTTTGTACATTGTGAACGCGCCCTATCCAATGCATTTTGGACTTTATTTCGATTTTTGTACGTCATGATCCTTGGACGTTGCGAGCTTCGTACGTTATGAACTTTGGTAGTAAATTAACCTTGTACGTTATGATATGGCCTCGGCGCGCGCCGGCCGGCCCACCTCAGCCGTCCACGCAGCTATCGGGCCCCGGAGAGCAGTGGGGCCCGGCCGCCTCAGCCGCCTTCGTTGCACCGGAACCGTATTGATTTACTACGGAGGACGCCAGCTAGGGCACTCAGACTGTTGCTCTGCGAGTCGGCGGCTGGTCATTGGTCAGGAGAGAGGCGATAGGCGCTTCGGGGACGGCGGACCAGGTGCCACATTGGCCCGCCGATGCCGCCGTCTGTATCACCGTCCGCAGTGGTGCAGGCTGACTCGTTCGCACAGAGACAGAAGCTGTACCTGACGATGATGGAGACCGTGCACTGACACGACAGCGGGCGGAGTTGTGCATTCACTACTCGAAACAGAAACTGTACCCGACGATGATGGAGACTGTGCACTGCCATGACGGCGGGCGGAATCGCGAGTCCGTCATTACTAGAGAACTGGTAAGACGAGATTAGACGCCATGTGAATCATGCGGTGGTGTGACTTTAGGCTCGTAAACCAGCACAGAAGTCGGGCCGCCAATTTCACATTCCTTCGCGCGAGATCAGGACAATAAGATATCATTATCAAGGTCGCGACGTGCTGTGCAACATCGCAGTGGATGAGTTTTGAAGCCAAAACGCATTCCATAGTCATAAAATGGGGGATTAGGAGTCATTTCGATGCTGTTGGATAGAAGATACCCGCTGTATGCCTCTCACCAAGGCATATTGTGACCTTTCGTTGCAATCGGTGAAGACCATCGGAGATCTTGTTTTGACCACCACGTGACCAGTGAGTGAGCTGCTCGCTAAAGCTACGGCCGACCCGTGAACTTCCTTATTAGGATATGTATCTCTCGTGGGTGTCACTTTGTGAAATTGTTTGGGGGTTTGTGAACCACCTTTTTAATGGTCAAAGCTGAACCGAAACCCGTTTGCATCAAGTGAACGCCTATGGTTATGGCTATAGGCCCAATGGTTAAGTTTCGGCCTGATTGGGGAGGGGCAGTAAATGATTGGGGGCCAAATTATGTACCGAAGGGGCAGTGCCGCTCCCTTAACGTATACAAAGTAACACCCCTGTTATCTCTGTTTCCAAGCCTTCATTTCACGTCCATTGGCCTATTATACACCTGATTATGTATGCTGTTATGAACCCATAGCCACTTCATAAGATAGAGCCAGGTGCACGATGCATGGTGAGCACAGAGTCGCTTCACAAAACAGAGCCAGGCACATGATAAAGGGCAGTGAACAAAGCACACATGTACTTCCATGCCCGTTTACAAGCATATCCATGGAAAACAAAGCTCTACAGAAGTACGAAAACAAGTAATGGAGGGGTAAAACAAACCTGTATCAATGACAAATGAATATATTAAAATACAACAACAGAGAGTCATGCAGGAGTATAGAAACAAATGTCCTGGACAGTGTCGTTCATCAGAGTTCTTCAGCTTCTCTTTACATGTCGCCGTCTCTGAATGATCAGCTGCTGTGGTAGCCGCGGCATGGTGTTCCGAAACCCGGCATGTGATGGCGAGACTCCACCGTCTGGAGTTGACGCGCCCTCAAGCTCAATTGAATAGCTGAGGCGGACGTCCGGCCGCGGCACGCGTCTCCGGGAGACGTCCGCCATCCTGCCGCTCCGTGCAAAGGAGCATATGATTGGATATGGGACGCAAGTGACGACGGCTCACCCCACTCACGAGCGGTGTGGTGAGGTGGAAGAGTGATGGACGACCAGGTGCTGGTTGGAAGTTTGAAAATGTTGCTAGTTTCTGAGTGAACCAGACTCGCTCCATTAGGGCGTCAAATTTATAGTGAAATTTGCGTCTCCTGGGAACTATTCTCGCCGCGAAATGCATTGTTCATATTAACGATTTTTATTGAAATGGTTCCCAAATACGGATATGTGATATCGATTGCTAGGTGTGCGAGGTGATCAAACTGTGGACAAAGCTGGTTAGTATAGTTGCCGGAAAATAATGTCAATTGTGACTGAGCCCAATCAAAAGACAGAAGCATCCGTAGTGGCGTGCGCCACCTGGGCGTGCCATGGCACGCCCAGGTGGCGCAGGTGGTGCAGGGGTGGAGGACTGGAGGACTACTGGTAGACACGGCACTACCCAACTTGTAGACTCGGCACTACTGTGTGAATTACAGTGTTGTGACCTGAAGCCAGGACAATGAAAAGGCATTGAAAAGAGCAAAATAAGACAATACGTACGTTCGAAGTTGTGATATAGTTTGCAAATCTTCATGAAATTCTAGGAAAAAAATCATTTTTGGATTGATACAATATCGTTTGGGGAAAGTGCGGGGTAATCATTTCTGATAAGCATAGTTGCGAGATCAAAATCATACCCATATATATTGGGCGCTAAATGATCACGCTTTGGTCGAAGCGCCGTTAAACTCAAATAACTAACGAACACCCACCCACCCACACACACACACATACACACATATATATATATATATATATATATATATATATATATATATATATATACATACATACATACATACATACATACATACATACATACATACATACATACATACATACATACATACATATATACATACATATATACATACATACATACATACACACACATATATATATGTATATATATAGGCATATATTTATATATATATATGTATATATATATACATACATATATACATATGTATATATAGTGACCTCGGATGATAACTTTCGGGTTTCTAACCGGTCTACCGTAATTTTTAGTTCTGACATTGAATTCAGCATCAATTTTTACTCAAGAAAAGGGAACACTGGAAACTGAGCACAAATTCCAAGGTTTCGAAAATTGGGGTCACGACTTTGGACTAACCTGGCACCAGTGGCGTGCCGAAGGTGGGGGGGGACATTGGGGTAGCCCCCCTTGAGAGCTTGTGGAGTCCAAAGAATCGAGCCGGGCATCGGAAAAATTGCGCCAGGCTCCGTAAAAATCCCGCTGGGGCCCCAAAATATTGCACCTGGACCCATGAAAATTCTATTGGGGTTCTAACAAGTCGAACAAAAGCCCCTGAAAATGATGCTGGGGCCCCAAAATCGCACGAAGGCCCATGAAAATCACATCGGGGGCCCCAAAAATCGTTCCGGGTTCCATAAAGATGACACTAGGCACCAAAACATGGGACCGGCCCCCTGAAAATAACGCTGTGACCCCCCCTCCCCCAAAAAAAACGCACCAGAACCCTAACAAAAATCATACTGGGGGTTCAAAAAGTCGCACAGGGACCATGAAAATGAGGACCTGAAAATCGCGCTGGGCCCCCAGAAGTCAAACCGGGGCCCCTGAGAATCACGCTGGGGGTACGAAAGGTCGCACCTGGGCCTCTGCAAGTCACGCTGGGGGCCCAAAAAGTCGTGCCGAGATTCCAGTAAATCGCGACAGGGCTCCAAAATGTCGGCCAAGGCCACTGAAAATGACGCTGAGCCTGGAGGTACCAAAAAGTCCCGCCCCGGGCCCCTGAAAATCACGGTAGGGGAACGACAGGTCGCACCGGGGCCCGAAAAGTCTCATCGGAACCACCCAGAAAATGAAGCCGTGACAAGGAAAAACAGTCCGAACATGGAAGGTCACCACTCTGGGGTCCCAGCAATCGCTCCACAAGCCTTCAAAAGGTGTTGGTCCAACCAAAACTTGTAACCACTAAAACTCGTTCTACGGATCCCAACAAGTGACTACGGGGTTAAAACAAAATCGCACTTAGACCCAAACATTTCACGCCGCTGCTCTCGAAAATCTCAGTGGGGCCAAAAAGTCGCAGCTGGCTTCTAAGAAATCAATTCATGCCCGGAATGTCACTGCGGCCACACAAGCTGCGTCACGAACCCCCACCACCGAAAAATACGTGTCGGGCCCCGGAAAAGAAATGTTGGGACACCATAAAATAACTCACCTAACAGTCGTACCGCGGCCAAAAAATATCGCGCTGGGGCTTACAAAAAGTAGAACTCGGCCCCCGAAAATCACCAGGGGACTTCATGAAATCGACCAGAGCACGGGAAATTCAAAACAGGTGCCGAAAGAAAGTTCGCCGAAAGGCCTTTCTATTCTGGTGGATGTCATCGGCTGAAAGGCCTTCCTATTCTGGTGGATGCCATCGGCTGAAAATATAATTCGTTGAGCAGCCGCAGTGGCGTGCCAGAGAGGAAAATTCCCCCCCCCCCACCCCCCTACCTGAAGGGGTGGGTTCCCAAGAATCGCACTGGGATCCCCATAAATCACACTGGGCCCCAGAAATTCGCGTCGGGGCCTCCAAAACCTGCGTAGTGGTTCTAAATGAATCAGCGGCCAAAATTCCTCACGTTGGGCCACCGAACACTTGCGCCGGGCCCGCCAAAATCCCACTGGGGCCCAGCTAAGTACAATGTGTCCTGAGAACTCGCGCCGAACCCTCCAAATATCGTGCTCAGGACCAAAAATTTCCTTCGGTAGTCCCCAAAATTCGGGTCGGGGCATCAAAAATTCCCCTCTGCAAGAAGAGCGTGGCCAAAAAATCGCATCGGGACTCGACAAAAATCAAGCCGGAACTCTCCAGAATAAGTTGAAATTCCGAAACATAATGTCCTAGCCCGAAAAATGGCTCTGAAGCCCCAAGTATACCACCAGATACCTTAAAACGCGTACCGCTCCGAAAAAACGTATTAGAGCTCGAAACATCGCGGCGGGACACACAAATATGGTGCCGGGTGCCCGAAAAATCAGGCCGGGACTCGGACTTCGAAAAATTCAGAAGAAATCATCAAAAATTGCGTCGAGCTCAGAAAACTGGCTTCGGGTCACCCCGGAGCCACTCGCCTGGGGTGGACAAGTCGCGCCGGGACTACGAGAAATGATAAGGTGCCCCCAAAATCGTGCTGGGGTTTCAGAAATGTGCGATCAGGAGCCCCAATTTAACACAGCGGGACCCGAAGAGCACAACGATAGGCTGAAATGCACCGGGTCCTCCAAAGCGTACAAAGTCTCGTATAAAGCGTAAAGCATGCGTTGCAGCTCTAAATAAACACACCGGGATCTCTATAAAAAAAAACCAACGCAGACCATCAAGGTACACCGAGGCTATGAGACCACATGGGGCCTCAAAAACAGACCCTCAAAAACGACATGGGTCTAAAGAAGGAGCGAAAAGATCGGACACTAAATAACACATCTGGAGTCTTCGAAAATGCGCCGATACCACCCAAATATTGTCGGTGTACAAAAAGCAACGACACTAAAAAATGCCGTGGTTTAAAAAATGTGCCGTTCCCCTAACAGAAACTGGCTGAAGCCTCAAAACACATCCGTAGGCGAAGAAAAACGCAATTGGTCTAAACAAAAGAACACCTAGCTAGGGTCTCGGTTTGGTAGCCAAGCTGGGAGCATATTTAACCAAAGTGATGAGGTGTATCATAGCTCAGCGTGTTTCCGGATTTCTTAGCCACCAGAAAATGTTGGAAGAAGATTACTAATCATCGAATTGATACAGTCGAATTTTCCCAGCGACCTGCATACGAAGCATTCCACACGTCAAATATGGCACAAGACTATCATGTGACAGCAATTAGCAAAACGTGAGAGGCCTAGCAGAAACCGGAGAATCGCATGTAGTGTGGCGAATGGGCCGAATGCGGAAAGCAGGTGTGTACGTGCACGAACGTTGGCGTTTTATCGACCGAGCGTTATTAACTGGAATGCCTGAAATTTGAAAATTTTATATTTTTTTTCAGTGACTTTTACAGGTGTAACTTTAGCAGTGTGAGGTGGCTTATCAAGGGATACGAAAAGAGAAGCATTCGAGCAGGATGGATGGAGTTAGGGTTGAAATTCGGTGAGTCGGAAACGATTGTGATTGATCGGGCCCCCTCAACAGGACAATTCAATTGGCCACTAATTATTTCATTAAACAAATACAAAATTGCACTATTGAAAATAGTGGCCGACGAGATCCGGGACTTTTTTACATTGGGATATGTGTCCTGTCTCCAAATCCCTTTATCCCACTAGTGCAAATCCTAGGTATGCCACTGTCTGGTACATTCCCCATGTGGCAAAATGCGATATGAGCGATACGTCACTGCAGTGACAAGATTCTCCCGGACACATCGGTAGACATTTCGTGCCTAACCCATAATTACCCTTGTCGGTTGGTTATTGGCTTTACGACACGTCGACCGTTGAGTCATGTAGCGTCGCCAATCTCTCACGCCGATTGGTCGCGGGCGAAGAGTAGCGACAGGTGAGACTCGAACCCACAACCTTTCGATTGTGAGACGAGCATCTTGCCCCTAGACCACTCGTCCCCTATAATTACCCTTGTCAAAATTTGAGAAATGAATTACTTTTACCAAAATATTTTAGTTTTGACGTCACCACAGATGTCAACCAATGACCCCATGGGGCCGACATGGTGTCAATCGCGAGAGCTCGTCATAATACACGCTGATTTTCATTTAGTTTCTCTGCCATGCCGGGCTTGGAATCGGTAGAGGAGTGGGTGTTGTATCAACCCTCAAACCGGGGTTGTCGTTAGCTCAGTGGTTAAGCTGAGCGTTCTTGCGCGCCAGAGGTACGGGGTTCGATTTCCCGGCATGGCCGCCCTTCCTGCCAGGGTGAGAGGCGGGCGACGCCATATGGCCTCAGCTGCTGAGTGTGTCGTAAAGCTACAATCAACCAAACCCCTATGCTCGTAGAACCTAGCAAAATGACGACGGATTGATGTTCTGGCTAATGGCTAATTTTAGGCGAATTTTCCTGTTTTTGTAAGATGCATTCTAACCCAATTTTTTCCCCTTGGTATGCGTGCAGAAATGTGAGAAGTTCCTTATCCAATTCGATTGACGTCCGTCAAGACCCAAGGCCAGGTAAATATGAAGTGGTCAAGTTCAAGGCAAAACCTATTTATTTAGACTACTGCTTTTATGGTTTATTTTTTGTTTTCATGGTCCTAGTAGTATGCAATTTGCATTGAACTACCTACGCTAGCCAATGCAACCAAAAAAACAATCCTAGTGAAGGTCATCCTAGGCCATTCTCCTTTATATAACAAATATTCTTTTTGAGCTCTAACGTGTGAAAATATAGTTAAATGCAGCTTTCTAAATGATTACAATTGATCAGTGCCTATATCATGCTTATCGTGGATTTGTGGTTGAGCTCCGTTCAGTGACGAAAGGCCTCTGACAATTTTGGCCATTGTTGGAACAAGTATATTTTTGTGTAATATACGCTGTGTATTACCCATCAAATGGCGTGCGTTTTAGCTTCCTGTCTCTACCAGGTGTTCAGATAAAAATGTTTTCGAAAATTCAATGGTTTTCTGAGAAAACCGCGAGTTTCAAGTCTCGCGAGTCTCAAGATTATCTTCAAATGAAAAAAAGAGGCCCGTTTTGGGTTCTATGCATGTAGGGATTTCCGATGATAACCGGTTAGCGTTCTTGCACCGCTTAGTTTGGAAGTTAAACGGGGTATTTAACCCGCGTGGTCTCGGGTAAGGGGTCTTTTTACGCCCTCGTATGGTTTTGCGCGAATGGTGAAAAAAAATGACGCGCGCCAGGGCGCCAAAATTTAGCATACCTTTTCCCACATCAATTTGACGTGTTAAAATTTTGAGGTCAGGTCGTCCACGGTCAACGTGTTAGTCAAAGTCAAGTGAGGTCACCTGCAAACAATTTCAACCAGTCGTCACGCTTTAGCGGTGGAGATATTTAATGTACTTCCATCGTTTATTTTTAGAGCTGGTTTATTTTATCGTTTATTATCATTAGAGACGCAACAAGGCGCACCGGAGGAATTTTTGAATTCTTGCGTTTGTTACTTTTTTTTGCTTACTTGCCTTTATGGCCAAAATCGAAGATTCTGGCTCAGAAAAGCACTGCATGAGGCTAAATCTACTTAAAACAACGTTTCTCAGTGCGCTCTACCCATTATAGAAATAAGAAAGTAAAAAAAATGTCCAAAGCTAAAAATTCTGGAAATTTCCAGGAAAAAAAATAATGTTTGGATGGGCAATCATTTTGGCACCATGGTCCATTTCGCTTTGCTTTTCTGATTCCAATTAAGTTTTGTTTTTGAAATCTTCGCCATAATTAACTTCACAGAGCCAAAATTATGACGTCATCCGTGACCTCATAAACCCCCTGGTGACATCGCCTTTTGAGGGATACTATTTTGGGGGTTGTTTCTGGCCCTACTCGTCGAGCACTTTCCGATAACACCTCTTTCGTTTTCGTGCGACGCTTAGTTTGTATATTAGAGGGGGCTTATAATGACCCTCCCCCCGAGACGGGTTGTGAGGATCTGACTGAAATGCCGTGGCGGGCTAACCCCCATATCCCAAGTCGGGATATAAGGATCTGATCCGAGAGACGAGGCAAGTTAGTAGGTCAATGATTCTTTCTGATCATTTTGCTATGTTGGTTTTCATGTACCATCGAAATAAAAATGCGTGCTGGAGCTTGGCGTACGACCTTGTCTTGTTTCCTGGCTTATGTTTTACATAGTCATAAAACCAAGAAGCTCCGAATTTGAACCAACTTTGCGAGAAAATGGGTAGTTATTACCCTCCATCCCACCCCACCCACTCATGGCGTACCGAAGGGTGGAAGGGACAACTACCCCCCCCTCTGAGAGTTAGTGGGCCCCTTGCGGGCTCCAGACACTGCCCGAAGTGCAGTGTCTGGATTAGGGCAGTGTCTGGTATTGGGGCCCCGAAGAAGATTGCACCGTGGCCCAAAAAACCGTACAGTGGTCCTGAAATAATCGCGCCGCGCTCCTCATAAATCGTACCGGGACCTTGAAAAAAATCACGTCGATGCTACAAACACGCTGGGACTTCGATCGATTTACAGCGTGGTCGTGGCACTGTCAGTTGTACGTGGTGATGAATTGTGTTCATGTACATGTCGCTCCAGCTCGTATTTTGCTCGTGTCAACAGGTGCGTTATTACCTCATTATCACGCAAGCATCGGCCTTTTAAATAACAGACTACCATGTGCCGGTGGTGTCGTCCCTCCATGTGATTTCATCTGAAGTGGTAGCACCTTTTCTGGAAGAAATTCGCTCACTCAGCTTAACGTCATACCCGGTGTGTGGAATTGCATCAAAATCTGACCACCATCCTGAATTGCTGGTTGCATGAGCTTTTTGGTTTTTCGGCAAACGAGCTTTGATGCTCGGCGAAGCAGCGGGAATACCCGGTAGTGGTAAGCATTATGGGGCTCCGTTTTTGTCGTGTGCTATTTTATTATGCTTTCCGAGCAATGGTGTGCTTCCATTGTCGCTGAGAGAGACAACTACCTAAGTAAGGTTTTATATTGGTGAATGTCAACAGAAACCGATGAGATGACGTTTCCGTTCATGCGCACTTATATGTATTTCGTTGTTGGAATTACAGCGTGTCTCATAACTGGAACCGATCCCCTGTTTTACATGTGGGTTGTCTTGTCTTTGTGCCGAGCGCATGAGTGAAGTTACTGTTTGATTTCCCCTCAGGTTACCTGCTGTTTAAGGAGTACTGTGAACAATGCGTGGAGGAGCCGGTGCCGCAGCTGAGCTTCTATGAAGAGGTACGCAGCTGGTGGCCACCCGTGGTGTCTGCGATGCACAATGCTAGAAGTTTTGATGACTTGTCTCCAGATACAGGACATAGTGTAATCATCTGCTATTTTGGTCTCAACTTCGCTACCCGGTTCATACGGATTTGACACGAGTAGTGTTCCAAAACCCGAGTAACCAACTAATCAACCATGTGGGTTTTCTCACTATGGGATCCGGCCAAAATGCTGA